>CAKJTW010000253.1:0-137500 GCA_917880005.1 Nanger dama | reverse complement strand
TTAGGGTAAGGGTTGTGTTAGGCTTAGGATTAGGGTTAGTGTTTAGGATTAGGGTTAGAGTTAGTGTAAGGGTTTTGGATTTTGGGATAGGGTTAGGGGTAGGGGTAGGGGTAGGGGTAGGGTTAGGGTTAAGGTTACAGTTGCGGTTGGGGTTAGGGTTGGGGTTAGGGTTAGCAATACTGTTAGGGTTAGGGTTAGAAGAGGTTTAGGTTTAAGGTTATGGTTAGAACAGGGTTAGGGTTAGGTTTAGGGTATTAGGGTTATGGTTAGTGCTTAGGATTTAGGGTTAGAGTTAGGTTTGGGTTAGGGTGAGGGTTAGGGTTGGTTTCGGGTTAGGGGTTAGGGTTAGGGTTATGGTTAGGGTTAGGCTTAGGGGTTAGGGTTAGGGTTAGAGGTAGTAGTAGGGGTATGGGTTGGAGTTGGCGTTAGGGTTAATATTGGGTTAGGGGTTAGTGTTCGGGTTTAGGGTTTAGGGTTTAGGGTTAGGGTTAGGGTTTGGGATAAGGCTAGGGTTAGGGTAAGTGCTAGTTCTAGGGCTAGGGCTGGGGGCTGCGGGGCTAAGTTTAGGGTTAGAATTATGGTTTAGGATTAGGGTTAGGATAAGGGTTAGGGTAAGGGGTTGTGGTTAGGGTTAGGGTTATGGTTATGGTTGTGTTAGGGTTAGTTTAGGTTGTAGGGTTTAGGATTAAGGTTAGGGTTAGGGTTAGGGGTTAGTGTTAGGTTAGTGTTAGGGGTTAGTGTTAGGGGTTAGGGTTAGGGTTAGTGTTACTGTTAGGGTTAGTGTTAGAAGAGGTTTAGGTTTAGGGTTAGGTTTAGAATAGGGTTAGGGTTAGGGTTAGGGTTTAGGTTAGGTTTAGAGTTGGGTTAGGGTTAGGTTGAGGTTTAAGGTTTAGGGTTAGGGTTAGGTTTAGGGTTAGAGGTAGGGTTAGGGGTAGGGGTATGTGTTGGTGTTTGGGTGAGAGTTAGGGTTATGGTTGTGTTAGGGTTTGGTTTAGGGCTAGGGCTAGGGTTAGTGTAAGGTTAGGGTTCAGGGTTAGGTTTATGGTTAGGTTTAGTGTTAGTGTAGGGTTAGGGCTAGGGTTGGGGTTGGGGTTAGGGTTAGGGTTAGCATTACTGTTAGGTTTAGGGTTAGCGTTAGGGTAGAAGACGGTTAGATTTAGGGTTAGGGTTAGGGTTACGGTATTGGGTTAGGGTTAGGGTTAGGTTGGGTAGGGTTGGGTTGGGGTTGGGTTTAGGGTTAGGGTTAGTTGGGGTTAGGGTTAGGTTTAGATTTGGGGTTAGGGTTGGAATGGTTAGGGTTAGTGGTTAGCTTTACTTTTGGGTTAGGTTAGGATTAGAAGAGGTTTAGGTTTGGGGTTAGGGTTAGAATAGGGTTAGGGTTAGGGTATTAGGGTTGCGGTTAGCATTTAGGATTTAGGGTTAGGGTTAGGTTAGGGTTAGGGCTAAGGTTATTGTTAGAGTTAGGGTTGGGTTAGGGTTAGGGTTAGTATTGGGGTAGGGTTAGGGCTAGGGATAGGGTTAGGGCT
Source organism: Nanger dama (assembly GCA_917880005.1). Lineage (NCBI taxonomy): Eukaryota > Metazoa > Chordata > Mammalia > Artiodactyla > Bovidae > Nanger > Nanger dama. The sequence continues at coordinate 135,974 of CAKJTW010000253.1, read as the reverse complement.
AGGGGGGCTGGGGCTCGTTTTAGGGTTTGGGGTGAGGGTTACGGGTAGGGATAGAGGAAGGGGTATGGCTTGGTGTTAGGGTTAGGTTTAGGGTTGGGTTAGGGTTAGGGTTAGGGTTTAGAGTTTAGGGTTAGGGTTAGGGGTTGGGTTCGGGTAAAACTTTAGGGTTAGGGATAGCATTATTGGTTAGGGCTAGGATTAGTGTTAGGTTTAGGGTTAAGTTTAGGGTTATGGTAGGGTTAGGGTGAGGGTTAGGGTATAGAGTTTAGGGTTAGGATTAGTGTTAGGGTTAGGCTTTAGGGTTGGGGTTAGCGTTAGGGGTTATGATTAGGGTTAGGATTAAGGTTAGTGTTAGAATTAGGGTTAGGGTTAGGGTTAGTGTTAGTGTTAGGGTTAGGGTTATGGTTGGGGTTAGTGTTAGGGTTAGTGTTAGGTTTAGGATTAGGGTATGTTTAGGGTTAGGGTTGGGGTTGGGGTTGGGTTTAGGTTTAGGGTAAGGGTCGGGGTTGGGATTTGGTTTAGGGTTAGTGTACTGTTAGGGTTAGGGTAAGAAGAGGTTGAGGTTTAGGGTTAGGGCTAGAGTTAGGGGCTAGGGTTATGGTTAGGGGTTAGGGTTACGGTTAGGGGTAGGGGTAGGGATAGGGGAAGGGGTATGTGTTGGGGATAGGTTTAGCGTTAGCGTTAGGGTTTGATTAGGGATCGGGTAAGGGTTAGCGTTTAGGGTTTAGGGTTAGGGTTAGGGTTAATGTTAGGTTATGGTTAGGGTTAGGCTTTAGGATTCGGGTTACGGTTGCAGTTGGGGATAGGATTAGGGTTACGTTTAGCGTTACTCTTAGGGTTAGGTTTAGAAGAGCTTTAGGTTAGGGTTAGGGTTAGGGTTTGGGTTAGGGTTAGGGTTAGGGTATCAAGGTTAAGGTTAGGGTTTAGGATATAGGGTTAGGGTTAGGGTTGGGGTAGGTTTAGGGTTATGGGTAGGGTTGGAGGTAGGGGTAGGGTTAGGGTTAGGGTTAGCGTTACTGTTAGGGTTAGGGTTTGAAGAGGTTTAGGTTTAGGGTTAGGGATAGAATAGGGTTAGGGTTAGGTTTAGGGTATTGAGGTTACGGTTAGGGTTTAGGATTTAGGGTTAGGGTTAAGTTTGGGTTAGGTTTAGGGTTTAGGGTTAGGATTAGGGTTAGTGTTGGGGTTAGGGGTTACGGTTAGGGTTACATTTAGGGTTAGGCTTTGGGGTTAGTGTTGGGGTTAGTGTTAGAGGTAGGAGTAGGGGAATGGGTTAGAGTTAGGGTTAGGTTAGCATTGGGTTAGGGCTAGGGTTAGGGTTAGGGTTAAGTTTAGCGTTAGGGTAGTCTTAGGGTTAGGGTTGAAGTTGGGGTTAGGTTTAGGGTTAGGGTTAGGGTTAGGGATAGGGGTAGGTTCAGGGCTTGTTTTTAGGGTAAGGTTTGGATTAGGGTTAGGGTTACGGTTAGGGTGTAGGGTTTAGGGTTTGTGTTAGGGTTAGGGTTAAGGTTAGTGTTTAGGGTTAGGGTTAGCATTAGGTGTTAGGGTTACGGTTAGGTTTAAGGTTAGGTTTAGGGTTGTGGTTTGCATTAGGTTTAGGTTTAGGGTTAGGGTTGGTGTTGGGGATTAGGGTTAGGGTTAGGGTTTAGGTTTAGAGTTGGGGTTGGGGTTAGGTTTATGGTTAGGATTGGGGTTAGTGGTTAAGGTTAGGGTTAGGGTTAGGGTTAGGTTAGGGTTAGGGTTAGATTTAAGGTTGAGGTTGGGCCTGGGGTTAGGTTTAGGTGTAGAGTTTGGGGTTTTGGTTAGGGTTAGGTTTAGTGTTAGGGTTAGGGTTTATGGTTAGGGTTAGGGTGAGGTTTGGGGTTAGGGTGTAGGTTTAGGGTTAGGGATAGGTTTAGGGTTTAGTGTTAGGGTTAGCATTAAGGTTTAGGGTGAGCGTTAGGTTTAGGGTTAGAGTTTAGGGTTAGGGTTATGTTTAGTGTTAGTGTTAGGGGTACGGTTAGGGTTGGGGTTAGGTTTAGGGTTTGGGTTAGGATTAGGGTTAGGGTAGGTTTAGGGTTGGGGTGGGGTTGGGGTTAGGGTTAGGGTTAGGGTTAACGTTACTGTTCGGTTTGGGTTAGAAGAGATTTAAGTTTAGGGTTAGGGTTAGAATAGTGTTAGGGTTAGGTTTATGGTATTAAGGTTACAGTTAGGGTTTAGGATTTAGGGTTAATGTTAGGTTAGGGTTAGGATTAGGGTTTATGGTTCAGGTTAGGCTTGCGGTTGGGGTTAGGGTTAGGGTTAGGTTTATCGTTACTGCTAGGGTTAGAAGAAGTTTCGGTTAGGGTTATGGTTAGAGTTAGGGTTTAGGTTTAGGTTTAGGGTTAGGGTTAGGTTTAGGTTATTAAGGTTATGGTTAGGGTTTAGGATATAGGGTTAGGGTTAGGGTTGGGTTAGGTTTAGGTTTAGGGTTAGGGTTGGGTTTTAGTGTTTAGGTTTAGGGTTGGGGCTAGGGCTAGGGTTAGTGCTAAGGCTGGGGCTGGGGCTGGGTAGTGGTTTAGGGTTTAGGGTTAGGGTTGGGTTAAGTGGGGTTATTAGGGTGGGTTAGGGTTGGGGTTGTGTTAGCATAAGGGTTCTGGTTAGTGTTTAGGGTGGGTTAGGGTTAGGGTTGGGATAAGGGTTTAAGGATAGGGTTAGTGTTAGGGTTAGGGTTGGTTTAGGGTTAGTGTTACGGGTAGGGTTTACGGATTTTGGTTAGGGTCAGTGTTAGGGTTAGGATTAGGGTTAGTGTTAGTATTGGTGGTTACGGTTACTGTTAGCATTAGAGTTAGGGTTGTGTTAGCATTAGGGTTGGGGTTAGTGTTTAGAGTTAGGGTTAGGGTTAGGGTTTAGGGTTTAGGGATAGGGTTATGGTTACGGTTAGGGTTATGGGTAGGGTAAGTGGTAGGGGCACGGTTTGGGTGTATTGTTAGGGTTAGGGTGAGGGATAGGGTTGGGTTTGGTTTAAGGTTAGGGGTATAGGGTTTAGGTTTTAGGTTAGGGGTTAGGGTTTAGGGTTTGGGGTTAGAGATAGGGTTAGAGTTAAGGTTAAGGCTAGGGTTAGGGTTAGGGCTTGAGTGCTACGGCTAGGGTTAGGGTTGGGGTTGGTGTTCAGGGTTAGGGTTGGGGTTAGGGTTAGGGGTTAGGGTTATGGTTAGGGGGTTAGGGCTAGGGCTGTGCTGGGGTTAGGGCTAGGGCTGGGGCTGGGATTTGGATATGGATGGATAGAGTTTAGGGGTTAGGGTTAGGATGAGGGTTAGGTTTTTAGGGTTTGGGGTTATCATTAGGGTTAGGGTTAAGGTTAGGGCAGGGTTAGGTTTGGGGTTAGACTTTAGGGTTAGGGTTAGTGTTAGGGTTTAGGGTTAGGGTTAGGATTAGTGTTAGGGTTAGGGTTACTCTTAGGGTTAGGAGTTAGGGTTAGGGTTAGGGTTTCGGTTAATGCTAGGGTTACGGTTAGGTTTAGGGTTAGGGTTAGGGTGAGGATAGAGTTTAGGGTTGGGGTTAGTGTTAGGGTTATGGTTAGGGTTTAGTTAGGGTTAGGGTTGTGGTTGGGGTTAGGGTTAGGTTTAGGATTAGCATTCTGTTAGGATTAGGGTTAGAAGAGGTTTAGGTTTAGGGTTAGGTTTATAATAGGGTTAGGGTTAGGGTTAGGGTTTAGGGTTAGGATTAGGGTTAGTGTTAATATTGGTGGTTACGGTGAGGTTTGGCGTTAGGGTTAGGGTTGTTTAGCATTAGGGTTAGGGTAAGTGTTTAGAGTTAGGCTTAGTTTTAGGGTTTAGGGACAGGGTCAGGTTTATGGTTAGGGTTACTGTTGTGTTAGGGTTAGGGTTACAGGTAGGGTGGGGGTAGGGGTGTGGTTTGGGTGTAGGGTGAGTGTTAGGGTTAGGGATAGGTTTGGGTTAGCGTTTGGGTTAGGGGTAAGGTTAGTGTACAGGGTTTAGTGTTAGGGGTTGGGTTTAGGGTTTGGGGTTAGGGTTAGGGTTAGGGCTAGGGCTAGAGATAGGGTAAGGGCTAGTGCTAGGGCTGGGGCTACGGCTAGTGCTAAGGTTACGGTTGGGGTTTGTGTTTGGGGTTAGGTTAGGTTTAGATTTGGGATTTGGGGTTAAGGTTAGGGTTAGGGTTAGCGTTAGTGTTCTGTTTTAGGGTTAGGACTAGGGTTAGGGTTATGTTTAGGGTTAGGATTAGGGTTATGTGTAGGGGTAGGGGTAGGGGACGGGGGAAGCGGTACAGCTAGGGGTTATGGTTTCTGTTAGGGTTAGGGTTGGGTTAGGGTTAGGGTTAAGGTTAGGGTTTAGGCTTTATGGTTAGGGTTAGGGCTAGGGATAGGGTTAGAGCTAGGGATAGTGCTAGGGCTAAGGTTAGGGTTTAAGTTTAGGGTTAGGGGTATGGGTATGGGTAGGGTTAGGACTTCTGGTTAGGGTTAGGGTTAGGGTTATGGTTGGATTAGGGTTAGGGTTAGTGTTTGGGTGTAGAGTTTGGGGTTAAGGTTAGTGTTAGGGTTAGGGTTTAGGGTTAGGTTTAGGTTTAGGATTTAAGGTTAGGGTAGGGTTAGGGTTAGGGTGTAGCTTTTATGGTTAGGGTTAGTGTTAGCTTTAGAGATTAGGGTTGGGGTTAGGGTTAAGGTTAGTGTTAGATTTAGGGTTAGGGTCAGTGTTGGGGTTAGGGGTTAGGGTTAGGGTTTAGGTTAGGTTTAGGGTTAGGGTATGTTTAGGGTTAGGGTTGGGGTTGTGGTTGGGTTTAGGGTTAGGATTAGTGTTACTGTTAGGGTTAGGGCTAGAAGAAGTTTAGGTTTAGGGTTAGGGTTAGGGTTGGGGCTGGGGCTGGGGCTAGGGGTGGGGGTTAGTGCTGGGGCTGGGGCTACAGCTAGTGCTAAGTTTAGGGTTAGGGTTAGGGTTGGTGTTAGGGTTTGGGGTTAGGGTTAGGATTGGTGTTAGGGTTGGGGTTACTCTCAGGGTTAGGAGTTAGGGTTAGGGTTAGGCTTACAGTTAGGGTTAGGGTTAGGGTTTAGGGTTAGGGTTAGGGTTAGTGTTAGTATTGGTGGTTACAGTGAGGGATAGCGTTAGGGTTAGGGCTGTGTTGGCATTAGGGTTAGGGTTAGTGTTTAGAGTTAGGGTTAGGGTTAGGGTTTAGGGTTTAGGGATAGGGTTAGGGTTATGGTTAGTGTAAGTGATGTGTTTGGGTTAGGGTTACGGGTAGGGTAAGGGATAGGGGTATGGTTTGGGTGTAGGGTAAGGGTTAGGTTTAGGGATAGGGTTGGGTTAGCATTTGTTAGGGTTAAGGTTAGGGTATAGGGTTTAGGGTTTAGGGTTAGGGTTAGGGTTTAGGGTTTAGGGTTTAGGGTTAGGGTTAGTGTTAGGGTTAGGGCTAGGGCTAGGGATAGGGTGGGGGCTGGTGCTGGGGCTAGGGCTGCGGCTAGTTCTAAGGTTAAGGTTGGGGTTAGTGTTTGGGGTTAGGGTTAGGTTTAGGTTTAGGATTTGGGGTTAGGGTTAGGGTTAGCGTTAGTGTTAGGTTTTAGGGTTTAGGCTTAGGCTTAGGGTTAGGGATAGGGTTAGGGCTAGGGTTAGGATTGGGGGTAGGGATTCGGGTTATATGTGGGGTAGGGGTAGGGGTAGGGGAAGTGGTATGGCTAGGGGTTAGGGTTAGTGTTTGGGTTAGGGTTGGGTTAGGGTTAGGGGTTAAAGTTATGGTTTAGGTTTTAGGGTTAGGGTTAGAGTTAGGGTTAGGGTTATGGCTAGGGAAAGGTTTAGAGCTAGGGATAGTGCTAGGGCTAGGGTTAGGGTTAGGGGTTAGGATTAAGTTTAGGGTTAGGTTTAGCGGTAGGGGTAGGGTTAGGACTTCTGGTTAGGTTTGGGGTTTGGGTTATGTTTGGATTAGGGTTAGGGTTAGGGTTAGGGTGTAGAGTTTAGGGTTAGGTTGGTGTTAGGGTTAGGGTTTAGGGTTAGGGTTAGGGTTAGGTTTATGATTTAAGGTTAGGGTTAGGGTTAGAGTTAGGGTGTAGAGTTTAGGGTTAGGGTTAGGGCTGGGTTAGGCTTTAGATTTAGGGTTGGCATTAGAGGCTAGGGTTAGGGTTAGGGTTAAGGTTAGTGTTAGGTTTAGGGTTAGGGTTAACGTTAGTGTTAGTGATAGTGTTAGTGTTAGGGTTAGGGTTGGGCTTAGTGTTCAGGTTAGGGTTAGGTTTAGGGTTAGGGTATGTTTAGGGTTAGGATTGTGGTTGGGTTTAGGGTTAGGGTTAGGGTTAGTGTTACTGTTAGGGTTAGGGTTAGAAGAAGTTTAGATTTGGGGTTAGGGTTAGAATAGGGTTAGGGTTAAGGTTAGGGTAGGGTTAGGGTTAGAGTAGGGGTTTGGGTTAGGGTTAGGGTTATGGTTAGCTTTACTGTTAAGATTAGGGTTAGAAGGGTTTAGGTTTAGGGTTAGGGTTAGGATAAGGTTAGGGTTAGGATTAGGGTTTTAGGGTTAGGGTTAGCGTTTGGGATTTAGGGTTAGGGTTAGGTTATTAGGGTTAGGGTTCGGTTGGGGCTAAGGTTAGGGTTAGAGTTAGGGTTGGGTTAGGGTTAGGGTTAGGTATTCGGGTAGGGTTAGGGCTAGGGATAGGGTTAGGGCTAGGGTTAGGTATAGGTTTTGGGGTGAGGGTTACGGGTAGGGATAGGGGATGGGGTATAGCTTCGTGTTAGGGTTAGGTTTACGGTTAGGCTTAGGGTTTAAGGTTTAGGGTTAGGGTTTGGGGTTGGGGTTCCGGTTAGGGTTAGGCTTTAGGGTTAGGGTTAGCGTTATTGGTTGGGGTTAGCATTGGGGTTAGGGTTAGTGTTGGGTTTAGGATTAAGTTTAGGGTTAGGGTAGGGTTAGGGTTCTGGTTGGCATTGTGTTTAGCGTTAGCGTTAGGTTTAGGGTTAGGGTTGGGGTTATGGTTAGGATTTATGGTTTAGGGATAGGGTGAGGGATAGAGTTGGGGTTAATGTTAGGGTTGGGTTAGGGTTAGGGTTGGGTTTAGGTCTGGGGCTAGGGGTAGTGTTAGGTTTATGGATAGGGTTGGGGTTGGGGTTGGGGTTTAGGGTTAGGGTTGGAGTTGGGGTTAGAGTTAGGGTTAACGTTATTCTTTTGTAGGGTAAGAAGAGGTTTAGGTTTAGGGTTAGTTTTAACTTTACGGATTCGGGTAAGGGTTGGGGGTTAGGGTTATAGGTTGTGGTAGGTTTGGGGGTAGGGGAAGGGTTATGGGTTGTGGTTAGGGTTTGGGTTAGGGTTGGGTTAGTGTTAGGGTTAGCATTAGGGTTAGGGTTTAGGGTTTAGGGTTAGGGTTAGGTTTAGGTTTAGGACTAGGGATAGGGTTAGAGCTAGGGGGGGGCTGGGGCTAGGGTTAGGGGTTAGGGTTGGGGTTAAGTTTAGGATTAGGGTAGGGTTATGGTTGGGGTTGGGGTAGTGTTAGGGTTAGGGGTAAGTTTAGGGCTGTGGCTAGGGTTGGAGCTAGGGTTAGTACTGGGGCTAGGGCTACGGCTGGGGCTAAGGTTAGGGTAAGGGTTAGGTTTTAGGGTTAGGTTTAGGGTTAGGAATTAGGGTTAGGTTTTTAGGGTTTAGGGTTAGCATTAGGGTTAGGGTTAGGGTTAGAGCAGGGTTAGGTTTATGGTTAGAGTTTAGGGTTAGGGTTAGTGTCAGAGTTTAGGGTCAGGGTTAGGATTAGTGTTAGGGTTGGGGTTACTCTTAGGGTAGGGAGTTAGGGTTAGGGTTAGGGTTACGGTTATGGTTATGGATAGGGTTAAGGTTAGGGTTAGGGGTTAGGGTTAGGGTTTGGGTTATTGTAAGGGTTATGGTTATGGTTGGGTTAGGGTTAGGGTTGTGGTTGGGGTTAGGGTTTGGTTTAGGGTTAGCATTACTGTTAGGGTTTAGGTTTATTGTTAGGTTTAGAAAAGGGTTAGGGTTAGGGTTAGTGTTAGGATTTAGGTTTAGGATTAGGGTTAGTGTTAGTATTGATGGTTACGGAGAGGGTTAGCGTTAGGGTTAGGGTTGTGTTAGCATTAGGGTTAGGGTAAGTGTTTAGAGTTAGGGTTAGGTTTAGGGTTTAGGGATAGGGTCAGGTTTATGGTTAGACTTAGGGTTGTGTTAGGGTTAGGGTTACGGGTAGGGTAAGGGGTAGGTGTGCGGTTTGGGTGTAGGGTGAGGGTTAGGGTTATGGACAGGTTTGGGTTAGCGTTTGGGTTAGGGTTAAGGTTAGGGTATGGAGTTCAGTGTTAGGGATAGGTTTAGGGTTTAGGGTTAGTGTTAGGGTTAGGGCTAGGGGCTAGGGCTGGGTAGGGGCTGGCGCTAGGGCTGGGGCTATGGCTAGTGCTAAGGTTGGGGTTAGGGTTAGTGTTTGGGGTTAGGGTTAGGTTTAGGTTTAGGATTTAGGGTTGGGTTTAGGGTTGGGTTAGCGTTAGTGTTATGTTTTAGGGTTTAGGCTTAGGGTTAGGGTTAGGTTTAGTGTTAGGGTTAGGGTTAGGGATAGGGTTAGGGCTAGGGTTAGGGTTAGGGATAGGGGTTAGTGTTATGTGTAGGGGTAGGTGTACGGGACAGGGAAGCGGTATGTCTAGGGGTTATGGTTTGGGTGAGGGTTAGGGTTGGGTTAGGGTTAGGGTTAGGGTTTAGGGTTAGGGGTTGAGTTTAGGGCTAGGGATAGGGTTAGGGCTAGGAATGGTGCTAGGGCTAGGGTTAGGCTTAATTTTTAGGGTTAGAGGTAGGGTTAGGGGTGGGGTGGGGTTAGGACTTCTGGTTAGGGTTAGGGTTATGTTTGGATTAGGGTTAGGGATAGGGTTAGGGTGTAGAGTTTAGGGTTAAGGTAAGTGTTAGGGATAGGGTTTAGAGTTAGGGTTAGGTTTAGGTTTAGGATTTCAGATTAGGGTAGGGTTAGGGTTTTGGTGTAGAGTTTATGGTTGGGGTTAGTGTTAGGCTAGGCTTTAGGGTTAGGGTTAGCTTTAGAACTTAGGGTTAGGGTTAGGGTTAAGGTTAATGTTAGATTTAGGGTTAAGGTTATGGTTAGGGTTGGGGTTAGTGTTAGGGTTAGGGTTAGGTTTAGGGTTAGGGTACGTTTAGGGTTAGGGTTGGGGTTGGGGTGGGGATAGGGTTAAGGGTTAGTGTTATTCTTGGGGTTAGGGTTAGAAGTTTAGGTTTAGGGTTAGGGTTAGAATAGAGTTAGGGTTAAGTTTATGGTAGGGTTAGGGTTAGAGTTAGGGGTTTGGGTTAGGGTTAGGTTTATGGTTAGCTTTACTGTTAGGGTCAGGATTAGAAGTGGTTTAGGTTTAGGGTTAGGGTTAAAATAGTGTTGGGGTTAGGTTTAGGGTATTAGGGTTACAGTTAGCGTTTGGGATTTAGGGTTAGGGTTAGGTTAGGGTAGGGTTAGGACTAAGGTTAGGGTTAGGGTTAATATTGGTGTAGGGTTAGGGCTAGGGATAGGGTTAGGGCTAGGGTTAGGTTTTCTGTTTGGAGTTAAGGTTACGGGTACGGATAGGGGAAGGGGTATGGCTTGGGGTTAGGGTTTGCGTTAGGTTTAGGGTTAGGGTTGGGTAAGGGTTAGGGTTTAGGGTTTAGGGTTTAGGAGTTAGGGTTAGGGTTAGGGTTCAGGTTGGGGTTGGGCTTTATGGTTAGGGTTAGCGTTATGAATTAGGGTTAGGGTTAGGGTTAGGATTAGTGTTATGTTTAGGGTTAAGTTTAGGGTTAATGTGGGTTAGTGTTAGGGTTGGGGTTAGGGTGCAGATTTTAGGGTTAGGGTTATTGTTAGGGTTAGGCTTTAGGGTTAGGATTAAGGTTAGTGTTAGGTTTAGGGTTAGGGTTAGTGTTAGTGTTAGTGTTAGGGTTGGGGTTAGTGTTAGGGTTAGGGTTAGGTTTGGGGTTAGGGTGTGTTTAGGGTTAGGGTTGGGGTTTGGGTTGGGGTTAGGGTTAGGGTTAGTGTTGCAGTTAGTGTTAGGGTTAGAAGAATTTAGATTTAGGATTAGAGTTAGAATAGTGTTAGCCTTAATGTTAGGTTAGGGTTAGGATTAGAGTTGGGGTTTGGGTTAGGGTTAGGGTTATGGTTAGCTTTACTGTTAAGGTTAGGGTTAGAAGAAGTTTAGGTTTAGGGTTAAGGTCAGAATAGGGTTAGGGTTGGTTTTAGGGTATTAGGGTTACGGTTAGCGTTTAGGATTTAGGGTTAGGGTTAGGTGAGTGTTAGGGTTAGGGAGGGTTAGGGCTAAGTTTAGGGTTAGAGTTATGGTTGAGTTGGGGTTAGGGTTAGTATTGGGGTAGTGGTAGGGCTAGGATAGGGTTAGGGCTGGGGTTAGGTTTAGGGTTTGGGGTTACAGTTACGGGTAGGGATAGAGGATGGGGTTAGCTTGGGATTAGGATTTGCGATAGGGTTAGGGTTAGGATGAGGTTAGTGTTAGGGTTAGGGTTAGGGTTTAGGGTTTAGGGTTAGGGTTAGGGTTAGTGTTCTGGTTAGGGTTGGGCTTTAGGGTTAGGTTTAGAGTTAATGGTTAGGTTTAGGTTTAGGGTTAGGGTTAAGTTTAAGGTTAGGGTAGGGTTAGGGTTGGGGTTGGTGTTGGGATTAGATTTGCATTAGGTTTAGGGTTAGGGGTTAGAGTTAGTGTTTATTGTTTAGGGATAGGGTGAAGGATAGAGTTAAGGTTATGGTTAGTGTTGGGTTAGGGTTAGGGTTAGGTTTAGGGCTAGGGCTAGGGCTACAGTTAGGTTTAGGCTTAGGGGTAGGGTTAGGGTTGGGGTTGTGGTTAATGTTACTGTTAGGGTTAGGGTAGAAAAGGTGTAAGTTTAGGGTTACAGTTACAATAGGGTTAGAGTTAGGGTTTTGAATTTAGGGTCAAGGTTAATTTAGGGTTAGGGTTAGGGTTTATGGTTATGGTTAGGTTCATTGTTTAGGGGTTAGGGTTAGGGTTGAGGGAAGGCGTATGTTAGGGCTTGTTGTTAGGGTTAGGGTTAATTGTTTAGGGTTAGGGTTAGGGATAGAGGTAGGGTTATTGTTCGGGTTGGGTTAGGGTTAGGGTTAGGGGTAGGGCTAGGTTTAGGGCTAGTGCTAGGGATAGGGTTAGGGTTACGCTTGGGGTAGGGGTACGGTTAGGGGTTGAGGTTAGTGTTAGGGTTAGGGTTAGGGTTGGGTTAGGTTAGGGTTAGTGTTTTAGGGTTAGGGTTAGGGTTATGGGTAGTGGTAGGGGTAGAATTAGTGTTGTTGTTAGGGTTAGGGTTAGGATTAGGGGTTAGGGTTGGGTTAGTGTTAGGGTTAGGGGTAGGGTTAGGGTTAGGGATAGGTTTAGGGCAAGGGCTAGTGCTAGGGCTAGGGCTACAGCTAGGGCAAAGGTTAGGGTTAGGGTTAGTGTTTAGTGTTAGGGTTAGTGTTAGGGTTACGGTTACTCTTAAGGTTAGGAGTTAGGTTTAGGGTTATGATTACGGTTATGATTAGGTTTACGGTTACGGTTAAGGTTAGGGGTTAGTGTTAGGTTTAGGGTTAGGGATAGAGTTTAGGGTTAGGATTAGTCTTAGGGTTATGGTTTGGTTTGGGTTCGGGTTAGGATTGGGGTTGGGGTTAGGGGTTAGGTTTAGGGTTAGCGTTACTGTTAGGGATAGGGTTAGAAGAGGTTTAGGGTTAGGGTTAGGGTTAGTATTGGTGGTTACGGTTAGGGTTAGTGTTAGGGTTAGGTTTGTGTTAGCATTAGGGTTAGGTTAAGTGTTTAGAGTTAGGGTTAGGTTTAGGGTTTAGGGTTTAGGGTTATTGTTAATGTTAGGGTTGTGTTAGGGTTAGGGTTACGGGTAGGGTAAGGGTAGGGGTGAGGTTTGCATGTAGGATGAGCGTTAGGGTTAGGGATAGGTTTGGGTTAGCGTTTGGGTTAGGGGTTAAGGTTAGGGATAGGGTTTAGGGCTAGGGTTCAGGTTAGAGTTTAAGGTTTAGGGTTAGGGTTAGGGTTAGGTTTAGGGCTAGGTCTAGGGATAGGGTAAGGACTAGTGCTAGGGCTAAGGCTACGGCTAGTGCTAAGGTTAGGGTTAGGGTTATTGTTTAGGGTTAGGGTTAGGTTTAGGTTAGGTTTAGGATTTAGGGTTAGGGTTAGGGTTAGGTTTAGGGTTATGATTAGGTTTGGGCAATGGTTAGGGTGAGGGTTAGTGTTTAGGATTAGGGTTAGGGTTAGGGAATAGGGTTTAGGGATAGGGTTAAGATTAGGTTTAGGAGATAGGGGGTAGAGGTAGGGGTATGTGTTGGAGTTAGGGTTAGGGTTAGTGTTAGGGTTTGGTTTTAGGGTTAAGTTTAGGGTTCAGGTTAGGGTTAGGGTTAGGGTTAGGGTTTAGGGTTAGGGTTAGTGTTTAGTGTTAGGTTTAGTGTTAATGTTAAGGTTAGTGTTAGGGTTGGGGTTAGGGTTAGTGTTAGTGTTAGGGTTAGCCTTAGGCTTAGGGTTAGGGTTTTGGTTAAGGTTAGGTGTAGGGGGTAGGGGTAAGGGTAAGGGTTTGGGTTGGGGTTAGGTTTTAGGTTAAGGTTAGGGTTGGTTTAGGGTTAGGGTTAGTTTTAGGGTTAGGGTTTAGGGTTTAGGGTTAGCATTAAGTGTAGGGGTAGGGTTAGGCCTAAGGATAGGGTTAGGCCGAGGGCTAGTGCTAGTGCTAGGGCTAGGGATAGGGCTAAGGCTAGGGCTAGGGTTAGAGTTAGGGTTAGGGTTTAAGGTTAGGGTTAGGGTTAGCGTTAGGGTTTAGGGTTGGGTTTTGGGATAGAGATAGGATTAGGGTTAGCGTTACTGTTAGGGTTAGGGTTAGAAGACGTTTAGGTTTAGGGTTAGGGCTAGAATAGGGTTAGGGTTAGGGTTAGGTTAGAGTTAAGGTACAGTTAGGGTTAGTGTTGGGGTGGGGGTTAGGGTTAGAGTTAGCGTTAGGCTTAGGGTTAGGGTTTGGTTAGGGTTAGGTGTAGGGGTAGGGGTAAGAGTAAGGGTTTGGGTTGGGGTTACGTTTAGGGTTAGGGTTAGGGTTGGTTTAGGGTTAGGGTTGGTTAAGGGTTAGGGTTTAGGGTTTAGGGTTAGCATTAAGGGTAGAGGTAGGGTTAGGCCCAAGGATACGGTTAGGCCCAGGGCTAGTGCTAGTGCTAGGGATCAGGATAGGGCTAAGGCTAGGGCTAGGGTTAGAGTAAGGGTTAGGGTTTAGGGTTAGGGTTAGGGTTAGCATTAGGGTTTAGGGTTGGGTTTTGGGATAGGGATAGGATTAGGGTTAGCGTTACTGTTAGGGTTAGGGTTAGAAGATGTTTAGTTTAGGGTTAGGGCTAGAATAGGGTTAGGGTTAGGTTAGAGTTAAGGTACAGTTAGGGTTAGTGTTGGGGTTGGGGTTATGGTTAGGGTTAGCGTTAGGTGCTAGGGTTAGGGTTAGCTTTGGGTTATGGTTAAGGTTAGGGTTAGTGTTTAAGGTTAGGGTTAGGGTTAAGGTTTAGGGATAGGGTTAGGGTTAGGATTAGAGTTAGTGTTAGGATTGGGGTTAGGGTTAGGGTTAGGATTAAGTTTAGGGGTAGGGTTAGGGATAAGGTTAGTATTAAGGTTAGCATTAGGGTTTGGGTTAGGATTTGGTAAGGGTTAGGGGTAGGAGTAGGGGTAAGGTCAGGGGTATGCGTTGGGGTTAGGGTTAGGGTTTGGGTTAGGGTTGGGTTAGGATTAGGGTTTTTTAGGGTTAGGATTTAGAGTTTAGGGTTAGGGTTAAGGGTAGGGGCAGGGTTAAGCCTAAGGATAGGCTTAGGCCTAGGGATAATGTTAGGGCTATGGCTAGGGCTAGGCTAGGGTCAGGGTTAGGGTTAGGGTTTAGGTTTAGGGGTTAGGGTTAGGGTTTAGGGTTAAGGTTAGTGATAGGGTTAGTGTTAGTGTTAGGGTTAGTGTTAGGGTTTGGATTAGGGTTAGTGTTAGGATTAGGTTTAGGGTTAGTGTTAGGGTTAGCATTAGTGTTAGTGTTAGGGTTTGGTTAGGGTTAGGGGTAGGGGTAGGGGTAAGTGTAGGCTTATGGGTTGCAGGATTTGGGTTAGGTTTTGGGTTAGGTTTGGGTTAGGGTTAGGGGTAGTTTTAGGGTTAGAGTTTAGGTTTAGGGTTAGGATTAAGGTTAGGGGTAGGGTTAGACCTAAATATAGAGTTAGGCCTATGGCGAGTGCTTGGGGTAGGGATAGGGCTAGACTAGGGTTAGGGTTAGGGTTTAGGGTTAGGGTTAGGGTTAGGTTTTAGAGTTAGGGTTAGGGTTAGGTTTAGTGTTAGTGTTAGGGTTGCTGTTGGGTTTACGGTTAGGGTTATGTTTTGGCTTAGGATAGGTTTAGGTTTAGGGTTGGGGTTGGGGTTAGGGATAGGATTAGAGTTAGCGTTACTGTTAGGATTACGGTTAGAAGACGTTTAGGTTTAGGGTTATGGTTAGAATAGGGTTTGGGTTAGGGTTAGGTTATAGTTAGGATATGGTTAGGGTTAGAGTTGGGGTTGAGGTTATGGTTAGAGTTAGGGTTAGGGGTTAGGGTTAGGTTTAGTGTTAGGTTTGCATTATGGTTAGGGTTACGGTTAGTGTTTAGGGTTAGTGTTAGGGTTAGGGGTTAGGGGTAGGGGTACAGGTAGGGTTAGGGGTAGTGTTAGGGTTAGGGTTGGGTTAGGGTTAGGGTTACGGTTAGGGTTCAGGGTATAGGGATAGAGTTAGGGTTATTGTTAGGCCTAGGGAGAGGGTAAGGATTAGGGTTAGGGTTAGAGTTGGGTTAGGTTTAGGGTTAAGTTTTAAGGTTTAGGTTAGGGTTAGGGGTAGGGGTAGGGATAGCTGTAGGGGTATCTGTTGGGGTTTCGGTTAGGGTTAGGATTGGGTTAAGGTTAGTGAAAGGGTTAGAATTTAGCCCTAGCATTAACCCTAACCCTAATGCTAACCCAAACCTAACCCTAACCGTAACCCTAACCTCAATCCCTAAACTTACCCTTAACCCCAACCCTAACCCTTTCCCAAAACCCTGATCCCTAACCCTCAATCTGACCCTAAACACTAACCCTAACCCTAACACTAACAGTAACCTTAACCCTAACCCCTAACCTTAACTCAAAACCTAACACTGAACCCTAACCATAACCCTAACCCTAACTCTAACTGTAACCATAACTTTAACCCTAACCCTAACCCTAACTCCTAACCCCCAACCCTAACCGTAAACCTAACCCTAACCCTAACACTAACTCGTCTAAACCTAAACATAACCCAACCATACCTCTACGCCCACCCTTAACCCTAAACCTAACCCAAACCTACCCCTACACCTAACCCTAACCTAAACCTAACCCAACCCTAACCCTAACCTTAACCTGAAAACTCACCCAACTCTAACCCTAACCCAAACCCTAGCCCAAGCCCTAACCTTAGCCCTAGCCCTAGATCTAACCCCAGCACTAGCCCTAACCCTAACCCTAGCCATAATGCTAAACTCTAAACCCTAACGCTAACCCTAACCCAAACCCAAACCTAACCACAACCCCTAACCCTACCCTTAAACTTAACACTAACCCTAATAGTAAGCCTAGCCCTAGCCCTAGCATTAACCCTAACCCTAACCATTACCGACCCTAACCCTAAACCAAACACTTTTCGAAACCCTATCTCTAAACCAGAACCCTAACCCTAACCCTGAACACTAATCCTAACCCTAAGCTTAACCGAAACCTGACCCTAACCCTAATGCTAACCCTAACCCTAACCCTAAACTGAACCCTAAACCTAATCCTAACCTTAACCCTAACTCTAACCCTAATCCTAACCATAAACCTAACACTAACCCAACCCTAACCCTAACACTAAACCTAAACCTAAAACCAACAAAAACTCCTAACCCTACCCTTAACCCTTACCCTAACCTTAACTTTAACCCAAACCTAATGCTAACCCTAACGCTAATGCTAACCTTACCGCTAACCCTAACCTTAAACCCTGACACTGACCTTGACCCCAACCCTAATCTGAACACTAAACCTAACCCTAACACTAACCCTAACCCTAACTAACCAAAACACCTAATCCTACCGTTAACCCTAACCCTAACCTTAACCTAAACCCAAACCTAACCCCTAACCCTAACCCCTAAACCTAACACTAACCCTAAACCTAACCTAACGCTAACCCGAACCCTAACGCTAACCCTAACCATAAACCCTGACACTGACCTTGACCCCAACCCCAATCCTAACACTAAACCTAACCCTAACACTAACCCTAAACCCTAAACCTAACCCCTAACCCTAAACCCTAACCCTAACCCTAAACCAAACCCTAACCCTAACCCTAACACTAACCCCTAACCCTAACACTAACCCCTAACCAAAACTCCTAACCCTAACACTAACACTAAACCTCTTCTAACCCCAAACCTAAGAGTAACGCTAACTCTAACCCCTAAACCTAACCCTAAACCAAACACTAACCCTAACCCAAACCTAACCCCTAATCCTAACCCTTAACCCTAATACCTAACCCTAACACTAACCCTAATCCTAACCCTTACCAAACTCTAACCCTAATCCCAATGCTAACCCACGCATACATTTAACCCTACCCCTACCCCAAACCTTAACCTTAACACTAACTTAATCCTACCCCTACCCCTACCCCTAACGCTAACACTAAATCTCACCAAACCCTAACCCTAACCCTAGCCCTAGTCCAGCCCTAACCATTACCCTAGCCCTAGACCTAACCCTAACCCTAACCCTAAACCCCGACACTGACTCTGACCCTGACCTGAACCTGACCCTGACCCTAACCCTAACCCTAAAACTAACCCTAATGCTAAAAACCCTAACACTAACACTAATGCTAACCCTAACCCTAAACCTAACCCCCTAAACCTAACCCTAACCCTAACACCAACCCTAACCCTAACAACACCAACCTCAACCCTAACACTAACCCCCAACCCTAACCCTAACACCAACCCCAACCCTAACCCTAAACCCAACCCTAACCCTAACCCTAACCATAACCCCAACCTTAACCCCAACCCCAACCCTAACCCTAACCCTAACCCCCTAACCCTAACAAAACCCCTAACCTTAACCCTAACTCTAACCCTAACACAAACCCCAACCCTAACCCTAACTTCAACCCTAACCGTAACATCAACCGCAACCCCTAACCCTAACCCCAACGCTAAACCTAACCCTAAATCCAACCCCCAACCCCACCCTAACCCTAACCCCAAACCTAACCCCAACCACAACACTAAACCTAACCTAACCCCTAACCCCTAACCTTAACCCTAACCCTAACCCTAATGCTAACCCTAATGCTAAATTTAACCCTAAAACCTGAACCTGACTCTGACTCTGACCCTGATCCTAAACCTAACCCTAACCCTAACCCCTAACCCTAACACTAACCCTAACCAAAACTCCTAACCCTAACCCTAAACCTCTTCTAACCCTAAACCTAAGAGTAACTCTAACTCTAACCCTAAACCTAACCCTAAACCAAACACTAACCCTAACCCTAAACCTAACCCCTAATCCTAACCCTAACCCTAACACCTAACCCTAACACTAACCCTAATCCTAACCCAAACCCAACCCTTACCTAACCCTAATACTAACCCATGCATACATTTAACCCTAACGCTACCCAACCCCTTACCTTAACCCTAACCTAACCCTACCCCTACCCCTAATGCTAACACTAAAACTCACCAAACCCTAACCCTATCCCTAGACCGAGTCCAGCCCTATGCATAACCCTAGCCCTAGACCTAACTCTAACCCTAACTCTAAACCCTGACCCTGACTCTGACCCTGACCTGAACCTGACCCCTGACCCTAACCCTAAACCTAACCCCCTAAACCTAACCCTAACCCTAACACCAACCCCTAAACCTAACCCTAACCCCAACCCTAACCCTAACCTTAATCCTAACCCCAACCCTAACCCCAACCCCAACTCTATCCCCCACCCCAATCCCAACCCTAACCCCAACCCCAACCCTAACTCCTACCCCAACCCTAACCTTAACCCTAACCCCTAACCCTAAACCTAACCCCTAACCCTAACCCTAACCCTAATCCTAACACAAACCCCAACCCTAACCCTAACTTCAACCCTAACCCTAACATCAACCCCAACCCTAACTCTAACCCTAATCCCAAGCCTAACCCCAACCACAACACTAAACCTAACCTAACCCTAACCCCTAACTCTAACCCTAACCACGAATCCTAACCCTAACCCTGAACCCTAACCCAAACCCTAACGCTACCCTAATGCTAAACTTAACACTAAAACCTGAACCTGACCCCTGACTCTGATCCTGACCCTTACCCTGACCCTAAACCTAACCCTAACCCTAACCCCAACCCTAAATCTAACCCTAAGCCCTAACCCTAACCCTAACCCTAACCCCTAAACCTAACCCTAACCAAAACCCTAACCTCAACCCTAACACTAAACCAAACCCTAACGCTAAACCTAACCCTAACCCAAACACTAAACCGTAACCCTAACCCTTACCCTAAACCTAACCCTAACACTAACCCTAACACCAACCCTAACCCTAACCCCTAGCCCCAACCCTTACCCTATCCCCAACACCAAATCTAACCCTAACCCCAACCATAACCCTAACACTATCCCTAACCCTAACCCTAACCCTAATTATAAACCTATCCATCGCCCGAACTTAACCCTAACACGAACCCTAACCCTAACCCTAATCCTAAACCAAACCCTAACCTTAACACTAACCGTAAGCAAAACCCCTAACCCTAACCACTAACACTAACCCTAACACTACCCCCTAACCCTAAACCATAACCCTAAACCTAATCCCTAAACCTAACCCTAACCCTAATCCTAACACCAACCCTAACCCTGACCTTAACCCCAAACCTAACCCTAACGTTAGCACTAACACTAACCCTAACCCTAACCCTAACCCTAACCCTAAACCCTGACCCTGATCCTGAACCTAACCCTAAAACACTAACCCTAAACGTAATGCTAACCCTAAACCCTAACACTAACCCTAACCCTAACCCTAACCCTAAACCCTGACCCTAATCCTGAACCTAACCCTAACACTAACGCTAACCGTAATGCTAACCCTAACCCTAACACTAACCCTAAACCTAACCCTAATCCTCAACCCTAACCCTAACCCTAACTCTAAACCGTAACCCTAACCTAACCCCTAAAACTAACCCTACGCAAAACATCTAATCCTAACCCTAACACTAAACCAAACCCTAAACCTAAAACTAACCCTAACCCTAAACCGTAACACTAACCCTAACCCCTAAACCTAACCCTAACCCTAACCCTAAACGTAATGCTAACCCTAAACCCTAACACTAACCCTAACCCTAACCCTAACCCTAAACCCTGACCCTGATACTGAACCTAACCCTAACCCTAACACTAACGCTAACTGTAATGCTAACCCTAAACCTAACACTAACCCTAAACCTAACCCTAATCCTCAACCCTAACCCTAACCTAACTCTAAGTCGTAACCCTAACCTAACCCCAAACCTAACCCCACGCAAAACATCTAACCCTAACCCTAACACTAAACCAAACCCTAAACCTAAAACTAACCCTAACCCTAAACCGTAACACTAACCTAACCCCTAACCCTAACCCTAACCCTAACCCTAACACCAGCCCTAACCCTAACCCTAGCCCCAACTCTAACCCTAACCCCAAAACCAACCCTAACCCCAACCCCAACCACAATCTCAACACTAACCCCAATCCCAATCCCAACCCTAACCCCAACCCCAACCCTAAACCCAACCTCAACCCTAACGCTAACCCTAACCCTATCCCTAACCCATAACCCTAAACCTAACCCCTAACCCTAACCCTAACCCTAACCCCTAACCCTAACCCTAACCCCTAACCCCTAACCCCTAACCCAAACCCTAACCCTAACCCTAACACTAACCCTAATCCCTATCCCTAACCCTAACCCTAACACTAACCCTTTCACTCACCCTAACCATAACCCTAACCCTAACCCCTAACCCTGACCCTGACTCTGACCCTGAACCTAACCCTAAACCTGACACTAACCCTAACCATAATGCAAACCCTAAACCCTAACACTAACCCTAACCCTAACCATAACCCTAAACCCTGACCCTGACCATGACCCTAACCCCAACCTAACCCTTTCACTAACCCTAACCGTATCGCTAACCCTAACCCCTAACCCTAACCCTATTCTAACTCTAATCCTAAACACTAACCCTAACACTAACACTAACACTAACCCTAAACCCCAACAATAACCTAACTGCTAACCCTATCTCTAACCCTAAGCAAAACACCTAACCCTAACCCCAACCCTGAACCAAAGCCTAACCCTAAGCCAACCCTAACCCTAAATGTAAATCAAACCTTAACAGTACCCCTAACCTAAACCTAAACCAAACTCTAACCTGAACCCTAACCCTAACCCCAACCCCAACCCTAACTCCAACCCCAACCCTAACCCTAAACCTAACCTAACCCCAACTCCAACCCTAACCAGAACCACAATCCCAACCCTAACCCCAACCCTAATACCAACCCTAACCCCAACCCCAACCTAACCTTAACCATAACCCTAAACCCTGACTCTGACCTGACCTAACCTAACCCTAACCTAAAGCTAACCCTAACCGTAAGGCTACCCTAAACCCTAACCCTAACCCTAACCCTAACCAAAACCCCTAACTAAAACCCCTAACCTAACCCTAACCCAATAGGGTTAAGGTTAGGAAAGGGCTAGGTTTAGGGACAGGGCTAGTGCTAGGGCTAGGGCTACTGCAAGGGGAAAGTTTAGGTTAGGGGTTAGTGTTTAGGTTAGGGATAGGGTTAGGATTTAGGGTTAGGGTTAGTGTTATTGGTTAGGGTTAGGGTTAAGTTTAGTTTACATTTAGGTTTAGGTTTAAGGTTAGTGTTAGTGTTTTGGTTAGGGTTGGGGTTAGTGTTAGGATTTGGGTTAGTTTTAGGTTAGGGTAGGTTCATGGTTAGGGTTTGGGTTGGGGCTAGGGTAAGGGTTAGGTTACTGTTACTGTTAGGATTAGGGTTAGAAGAGGTTTAAATTTAAGGTTAGGGTTAGAACGGTTAGGTTTAGTGTAGGGTTAGGGGTTTGAGTCGGGGTTAGGGTTTGGTTTAGGGGCAGGTGTAGGGGTAGGATTAGGTGTTGAGGGTAGTGTTAGGGTTAGGGTTAGGGTTGGGTTAGGGTTAGGTTAGGGTTTGGGGCTAGTGCTAGGTCTGGGGTTTAAAGCTAGGGGCTATGTCTGGGGATAGGTCTAGGACTAGGGTTAGGGTTAGGGTTAGGGTTAGGGGGAAGGGTAGGATTAGGGGTTGAGCTTAGTGTTAGTGTTAGGGTTAGGTTGGGTTAGGCTAGGGTTATGTTTTGATTAGGGTTAGTGTTAGTGTTAGTGTTAGGGTTAGTGTTAGGTCTAGCTTTAGGGTTAGGGTTAGGCTAGGGGTTTATGGTTTAGGGTTAGTGTTAGGGCCAGGGTTAATTTTAGGTCAAGGGCTGGTGCTAGGGCTAGGGGTTAAGGTGTTTAGGGTTAGTGTTAGGTTTAGGTTTAGGATTTAGGCTTAGTGTAGGTTTAGGGGTAGGATTAGGGTTAGTGTTAGGTCGATTTTAGGGTTTAGGATTAGGTTTAGGGTTAGGGTAGGGCTATGGATAGGGTTAGTGACTAGGGTTAGGGTTAGGATTAGGGGTTAGGGTTATGGGTAGGGCTAGGGGTAGGAGTAGGGGAAGGTGTATGGCTTGGGGTTAGGGTTAGGTTTAGGGTTAGGTTTGGGTTAGGGTTAGGGTTTGGGTTTAGTGTTTTGGTTAGATTTAAGGTTAGGGCTAGGGATAGGGTTAGGGCTATGGCTAGTGCTAGGGCTAATGTTAGGTTTAGGGTTAGGTTATTGTTAGTGGTTAGAGGCAGCGGTAGGGTTAGGGGTTTGGGTTTGGGTTAGGGTTATCTTTAGGGTTGGGTTGGGGTTAGGGTTAGGTTAGGTTTAGGGTTTAGGGTTTAGGGTTAGGGTTAGGATTAGGGCTAGGTATAGGATTAGGGTTAGGGCTGGTGCTCGGGTTAGGGGCTGGGATAGGTCTAGGGTAAAGGTTATGATTAGGGTTTAGGGTTAGTGTTAAGGTTAGGGTTAGGATTAGAGCTAGGGCTAGGGTTAGGGCTAGATTTAGGGTTAGGGTTAGGGTTGGGTTTGGAGTTAGGGTACGGTTAGGGTTAGGGTTGGGGGTGGGGTTGAGGTTAGGGTTAGCGTTACTGTTAGGTTAGGGTAAGAAGATGTTTAGATTTAGAGTTAGGTTTAGTGTTAGGGGTTCGGGTTAGGGTTATGGGTTAAGGTTACGGGTAGGGTTAGGGGAGGGTTATGGGTTGGGGTTAGGGTTAGGGTAGTATTAGGGTTGGATTAGTGTTAGGTTTAGCATTAAGGTTAGGGTTTAGGGTTTATGGATATGGTTAGGTTTAGGTTTAGGGCTAGGGATAGGGTTAGGGGAAAGTGGTAAGGCTAGGGCTAGGGTTAGGGTTAGGGGTTGGATTTTGGTTTAGGGTAGTGTTAGGGTTAGGGGTTGGGGTTGGGGTTAGGGGTTAGGGTTAGGCTTAGGGTTAGGGCTATGACTAGGGTTAGGGCTAGGGCTAGCGCTAGGGCTTGGGCTATGGCTAGGGCTAGGGTTAGGGTAAGGTTTAGGGTTAGGGTTAGGCTTAGGGTTAGGACTATGGCTAGAGTTAGGGCTAGGGGCTAGTGCTAGGGCAGGGTTACGGCTAGGCTACGGTTCGGGTAGGGATAGCATTAGGCTTAGGGTTATGGATAGGGCAGGGTTAGCTTTAGGGTTAGGGTTTAGAGTTAGGGGTTTAGAATCAGCGTTAGGATTAGGGTTAGGTTAGGTTTCTCTTAGGGTTAGGGTTAGGGGCTAGGTTTACGGTTATGGTTAGGGTTATTTTTAGGTGTTAGTGTTAGGGGTTAGGGTTAGGGTGAGGAATAGAGTTTAGGGTTAGGGTTAATGTTAGGGTTATGGTTAGGGGTTGGGTTAGGTTTAGGGTTGTGGTTGGGGTTAGGGGTTAAGTTTAGGGTTAGCGTTACTGTTAGGGTAAGGGTTAGAAGAAGCTTAGGTTTAGGGTTAGGTTTAAAAAGGTTATGTTTAGGGTTAGGGTTTAGAGTTAAGATTAGGGTTAGTGTTAGTATTGGTGGTTACAGTTAGTGTTAGCATTAGGGTTAAGGTTGTGTTAGCATTAGGGTAAGTGTAAGTGCTTGGAGTTAGGGTTAAGTTAGGGTTTAGGGTTTAAGGATAGGGTTATGGTTATGGTTATTGTTAGGGTTGTGTTAGGGTTAGGGTTACGGGTAGGGTGGGGTGTAGGGGCATGGTTTGGTTGTAGGATTAGTTTTAGGATAGGTTTGGTTAGGGCGTTTGGGTTAGGGTTAAGGTTAGGGTATAGGGTTTAGGGTTAGGGTTAGGGCTTAGGATTAGGGTTATGGTTACGATTAGGGTTAGGGGTTAGGGCTAGGGCTAGTATTAGGGCAAGGGCTAGTGCTAGGGCTAGGGCTCGGCTACGGCTAAGGTTAGGGTTAGGGTTAGTGTTTAGGGTTAGGGTTAGGTTTACGTTTAGGATTTAGGGTTAGGGTTATGGTTAGGGTTAAGGTTAGCTTTAGTGTTATGTTTTAGGATTTAGACTTAGGGTTAGGGTTAGGGTTAGGAATATGTTTAGGGCTAGGGTTAGGGTTAGGGTTAGGAGTTAGGGTTATGTGTAGAAGTAGGGGTAGCGGTAGGGGAAGGGGGTATGGCTAGGGGTTAGATTTAGGGTTAGGGTTAGGGTTGGGTTAGGGTTAGGGCATGGATAGGGTTAGAGCTAGGGATAGTGCTAGGGTTAGGTTAGGGTCAGGGCTAAGGTTAGGTTTAGGGTTAGGGTATGTTTAGGGGTTAGGGTTGTTGTTGGGATTGCGGTTGGGGTTAGGTTTATGGTTACTGTTACTGTTAGGGTTAGGGTTAGAAGAAGTTTAGATTTAGTGTTAGGGTTAGAACAGGGTTAGGGTTACGGTTAGGGTTGGGGTTAGTGTTAGAGTTGGGGTTTCGGTTAGGGTTAGGGTTAGGGTTAGGGTTAGAGTTGGGTTAGGGGTTAGGTTTAGGGTTAGGGTTAGTGTTATTGGTTAGGGGTTATGGTTAGGGTTAGAGTTAGGGTTAGGCTTCGTGTTAGGGTTAGTGCTAAGTTTAGGGTTAGGGAGAGTTAGGGTTCGGGTTGGCGTTGCGGTTAGCGTTAGCGTTAGGTCTTAGGGTTGGGCTTAGGGTTAGGGTTTATGGTTTAGAGATAGGGTGAGGGATAGATTTAGGATTAGGGGTAGTGTTGGGTTAGGGGTTTAGGTTAGGTTTAGGGCTAGGGGTAGGGCTAGGTCTACGGTTATCTTTAGGCTTAGGCTTAGGGGTTGGGCTGGGGTTGTGGCTAACGTTACTGTTAGGGTTAGGGTAGAAGAGATTTAAGTTTAGGTTATGGTTAGAATAGGGTTAGTTTTAAGATTTAGGATTTAGAGTTAAGGTTAGTTTAGGGTTAGAGTTAGGGTTTAGGGTAAGGCTTAGGTTCATTGTTTAGGGTTAGGGTTAGGGGTGAGGGAAGGGGTATGTTAGGGGTTGTGGTTAGGGTTAGGGTTAGGGTTCAGTGTGAAAATTAGGGTTAGGATAGAGGTACGGTTATGGTTAGGGTTGGGTTAGGGTTAGGGTTAGGGGTAATGGTAGGGCTAGGTTTAGCCCTAACGCTAGGGATAGGTTTCAGTTTAGGGAAAGGGATAGCGGTAGTGTTAGGGGTTGAGGTTAGTGTTAGGGTTAGGGTTAGGGTTGGATTAGGTTAGGGTTAGTGTTCAGGGTTAGGGTTAGGGGTACGGGAAAGGGTACAGTTAGTGTTGTTGCTAGGGTTAGGGTTAGGGTTAGGGTTGGGTTAGGGTTAAGCTTAGGGGTAGGGTTAGGATTAGGGATAGGGCTAGGTTTAGGGACAGGGCTAGTGCTAAGGCTAGGGCTACGGCTAGGGCCAAGTTTAGGGTTAGGGTTAGTGTTTAGGGTTAGAATTAGGGTTAGGCTTTAGGGTTAGGGTTAGTGTTATTGGTTAGAGTTAGGTTTAAGATTATTTTAGATTTAGGTTTAGGTTTAGGGTTAGTGTCAGTGTTAGGGTTAGGCTTGGGGTTAGTTTTAGGGTTAGGGTTAGGATAGTTTCATGGTTATGGTTTGTATTGGGACTAGGGTAAGGGTTAGGGTTAGGGGTTAGAAGAGGTTTAGATTTAGGGTTAGGGTTAGGGTTAGGGCATGGTTAGGATTAGAGTTGGGGTTAGGGTTAGGGTTAGGGTTTGGGTAGGGGGTAGGATTAGGGGTTGAGGGTAGTGTTAGGTTAGGGTTAGGGTTAGGTTTGGGGTTAGGGTTAGGTTTGTCGCTAGTGCTATGGCTAGGTTTTAAAGCTAGGGCTATGTCTAGGGATAGGGCTAGGACTAGGGTTAGGGTTAGGGGTAGGGGTAACGGTGGGATTAGGGGTTGAGGATAGTGTTAGGGTTAGTGTTAGGATTGGGTTAGGGTTAGGGTTAGGTTTGGGATTAGGGTTAGTGTTAGTGTTAGTGTTAGGTTTCGTATTAGGGTTAGGGGTTAGGGGCTAGGGCTATGGTTGGGGCTACGGCTAGGGCTAGGGCTAGGGTTAGGGTTAGGGTTAGTGTTAGGGTTAGTGGTTAGGGTTAGGGTTGGGGTTAGGGTTAGGGTTGGGGTTAGGGTTAGGGTTACGATTTAGGATTATTGTAGAATTAGGGTTATGGTTAGGGATAGTGTTAGGTTTTAGAGTTTCAGGTTAGGGTTAGGGTTTGGGTTAGGGGTTTTGGTTGAGGGTTAGTGTTAGGGTTAGGCGTTAGGGGTTAGGATTAGGGTTAGGGTTAGAGTTAGGTTTAGGGTTAGGGTTTAGGGTTATCCTTAGTGTTAGGGTTAGAGTTAGGGTTAGGGTTAGGGTTAGGGTTAGGGTCAGGGTCAGGGTCAGGGGTTTAGGGTTAGGGTTAGTATTAGGGTAGCGTTAGCATTAGCGTTAGCGTAGGGTTAGGGGTTAGACTTAGGTTTAGGGGTTAGGGTTAGTGTTAGGGTTAGGGTTAGGGGGTTAGTGTTAGGGTTAGGGTTAGGGTTAGGGATTAGGGTTAGGGCTTAGGGTTGGGTTTGGGGTTAGGGTTGGGTTTGGGGTTAGGGTTGGGATTTCGGTTGACTTTAGGGTTGGGATTGTGGTTTTGCTAGGGTTGCGGTTGGGGTTAGGGTTAGGGTTGGGATTAGGGTTAGGGTTAGGGGTTGGGGTTAGGATTTTGGTTGGGGTTGGGGTTAGGGTTAGGGTTAGGGGTTTGTTTAGGGTTAGGGTTAGGGTTAGGTTATGGTTTGGTTTAGGGTTAGGGTTGGGGTTAGGGTTAGGGTGTAGGGTTAGCGTTACGGTTTGTGTTAGTGATAGGGTTAGGTATAGGGTTAGGGTCAGGGGCAGGGGCAGGGCTCTAGGGTTAGGGGCAGCATTAGTGTTAGCGCTAGCGTTAGGTTTAGGGTTAGGGTTAGTGTTAGGTTTAGGGTTAGGTTTATGGTTAGGGATGAGGTTGGGGGTTAGGGTTGCGGTTGGGGTTATGGTTGGGATTGTGGTTGGGGTTAGTGTTAGGGTTAGAGTTGGTGTTAGGGTTAGGGTCAGTGTTAGGTTTAGGAGTTAGAGCTAGGGGTTAGAGTTTAGGTCTAGGGTTAGGGGTTAGGGGTACGGTTATGGGTTAGGTTAGCGTTAGGGTTAGTGTTAGGTTAGGGTTACGGTTATGGTTAGGGTTCGGGGTAGGGGTAGGTGTAGGGGAATGGGTTGGGGTTAGGGTTACGGTTGGTTTTATTGTTGTGTATGATTAGGGTTAGTGTTAGTGTTTAAGGTTAGGGTTAGTGTTAGGGTTTAGGGTTTGGCTTAGGATTAGGGTTGGGACTAGGGTTAGGGTTGGTGTTAGGGTTAGGGTTAGGGTCAGAGTCAGGGTCAGAGTCGGGGGTCAGGATTTAGGATTAGGTTTATCGGTAGGGTTAGTGTTAGGGTTAGGGTTAGGATTAGGGTTAGTGTTAGGATTTAGGATTAGCGTTAGGTTTAGGGTTATGGATTAGGGTTAGTGTTAGGGTTATGTTAGGGTTAGGGTTGGTGTGGGGGGTTACGGATGGGGTTGGGTTTAGGGTTGGGGTTGGGGTTAGGTTTAGGTTAGGGTTAGCTTTAGGATTAGGGTTAGGGTTAGGGTTGGGGTTGGTGTTAGGGTTAGGGTTGGGTTTAGGGTTAGTGTTGGGGTTAGTGTTAGGGTTAGAGTTAGGATTTAGGGTTATTGTAGCGTTAGGGTTATGGTTACAGTTAGTGTTAGGTTTGGGGGTTAAGGATTAGTGTTATGGTTATAGCTATGGATAGGGTTTGGGTTAGGGTTAGGTTTAGTGTTAGGGTTAATATTATGGTTAGGGTAGGTTTAGGTTAGTGTTAGGTTTAGGGTTAATGTTACTCTTAGGGTTTGTGTTATGGTTAGGGTTAGGGGTGGGATTAGGTTTAGGTTTAGTGTTAAGCTTAGGATAAGTGCTAGGGCTATGGTAAGGGTTAGATTTAGGTTAGGGTTGGGGTAGGTTTAGATGTAAGTGTAGGGGTAGGGTTAGGGTTAGGATTAGGGTTACGGTTAGGGGCTAGGGATAGTATTAGCGTTAGGGGAGTGACATGGGGATGGGTTAGGATCAGGGTTAATGTTAGTGCTATGGTTGGGTTAGGTTTGTTGTTAGGGTTAGAATTAGGGTTAGTGTTAGGTTAGGGTTAGAGAATAGGGTTAGGGCTAGGGCTATGGTTGGGTTAGGTTTGTTGTTAGGGTTAGAATTAGGGGTTAGTGTTAGGGTTAGGGTTAGAGATAGGGTTAGGGCTAGGGCTATTGCTATGGGTATGGTGAGGGCTTATACTAGGTTGGTTGGGGTTGGGGTTAGAGCTAGGGTTAGGGTTAGGGTTAGAGTTTTGGGTTAGGGTTTGTTTTAGGTTATAGTTAGTGTAGGGTTAGGGTTAGAGTTATCGTTTAGGGGTAGGGGTACGGGTAGGGGAATGGGTTGAAGTTAGTGTTAGGGTTAGGGTTTGGTTACGGTTACGGTTAGGGTTAGGGTTTATGGTTTAGGTTAGAGCTAGGGTTGGGTTTAGGTTTATGGATGGAGTTAGGGGTTAGGGTTCAGAGTTAAGGTTAGGGTTAGATTTAGGGATAGGGATTAGGGATAGGGGTAGGGGTATGTGTTGGGGCTAGGTTTAGGGTTAGCATTGTGTTAGGATTAGGGTTAGGGCTTGGATTAGGTTAGGGTTTGGTTTAGGTTTAGGGTAATGTTTAGGGTTAGGGTTAGCGTTACTCTTGGGGTTTACGGTGAAAGAGGGGTTTAGGTTAGTGTTAGGGTTAGGGTTAGGGATTTTTGTTTGGGGTAGGGTTAGGGTTAAGGTTGGGGTAGGGTGGGTTAGGGTTAGGGTGAGGGTTAGGGGTTAGGGGTCAGGGTTTAGGGTTAGGGTTAGTGTTAGGGTTAGGGTTAGGGTCAGGGTCAGTGTCAGGGACAGGGTCAGGGAGTCAGGGTCAGGGTTTAGGGTTAGGTTTAGCGTTAGGGTTAGGGTTAGGGTTAGGGTTAACGTTAGGCGTTAGTGTTGGGTTAGGGGGTAGGGTTAGGGGTTAGGGTTAGTGTTAAGATTACGTTAGGGTTAGGGTTGGGGTTAGTGTTAGGGTTAGGATTTAGGGTTATTGTGGGGTTAGGTTCATGGTTAGGAATAGTGTTGGGTTTTAGGGTTTAGGTTAGGGTTAGGGGTTTTGGTTGGGGTTGGGGTTAGGGTTGTAGGCGTTGGGGTTAGGAGTAGGCTTAGGGTTAGGGTTAGGTTTAGGGTTAGGGTTTAGGGTTATCCTTGAGGTTAGGGTTAGGGTTAGGGTTAGGGTCAGGGTAAGGTCAGGGTTTAGGGTTAGGGTTAGCATTGGGGTTAGCGTTAACATTAGGGTTAGTGTTACGGTTAAGGTTACAATTAGTATTAGGGGTTAGAGTTAGTGTTAGGGTTATGGTTAGGGGTTGAGTGTTAGGGATAGTGTTAGGGTTAGGGTTGGGGTTAGGGTTAGGGTTGGGGTTGGGGTTAGGGTTGGGGGTATGGTTGAGGTTGGGGTTAGGGTTGGGATTGCAGTTGGGTTTAGGGTTGGGATTGTGGTTCTGGTTAGGGTTGGGGTTGGGGTTAGGTTTAGGGTTAGGGTTAGGTTAGGGTTAGGGTTGGGGTTAGGGTGGGATTAGGGTTAGGGTTAGGGTTGAGGTTGGGCTTAGGGTTTGGTTTAGGGTTAGGGTTAGCGTTAGGGTTAGGGTTAGGGTTTAGGATTAGGGGTTAGGGTTAGGGTTTACTGTTATCATTACGGTTAGGGTTAGTGATAGGGTTAGGAATAGGGGTTAGGTCAGGGTCAGGGTCAGGGTTTAGGGTTAGGGTTAGCGGTAGTGTGAGCGTTAGCGTTAGGGTAGCGTTAGGTTTAGGGTTAGGGGTTAGGTTTGGTGTTAGGGTTAGTGTTAGTGTTAGGGTTAGGGTTAGGTTTAGGGTTAGGGATGACGTTGGGGGTTAGGGTTGGGATTGGGGTTATGGTTGGGTTTGGGGTTGGGGTTAGGGTTGGAATTGTGGTTGGGGGTTAGGGGTTAGGTTTAGAGTTGTTGTTGGGGTTAGGGTTAGTGTTAGGTTTAGGAGTTAGGGTTAGGGTTAGGGTTTAGGTTTAGGGTTAGGGTTAATGTTGTGGTTAGTGTTACGGGTTATGATTAGGGTTAGGCGTTTGGTTACGGTTAGGTTAGGGTTGGGGTTTGGTTTAGGGTTAGGTTTAGTGTTAGGGTTATGTTTCGGGGTAGGAATAAGTTTAGGGTTAGGCCTAGTGCTGGGGCTAGGGATAGGGCTAGGGCTGGGGGCTAGGGTTACGTTCAGTGTTTAGTGTTATGGTTAGGGACAGGGTTAAGGTTAGGGATAGGGTTAGGGTTAGGGATAGGGTTGGGTGTTAGGGTTAAGGAGAGGGTTAGGGATTAGGGTTAGGGATTAAGGTTAGGGTTTGGGCTTAGGGTTAGGAAAAGAGTTTGGGCTCAGGATATGTGTTAGGGTTAAAGTTAGGGTTAGGGTTAGAGTTAGTTCTAGGGCTAGTTTTAGGGTAGGTTTCGGGTAGGGTTGACATTGGGGGTTAGGTTTAGGGTTAAAGTTAGCGTTGCTATCGTTTACTGTCATAGAGGGTTAGGTTTAGGGGTTATGGTTAGAATAAGGTTAGGACTAGGGTTAGGGGGTAGGAGGTTGTGGTTAGTGTTAAGGTTAGGTTAGTGTTAGGGGTTCTGTTAGGGTTAAGGTAGCGGTTAGTGTTTAGTGTTAGGGTTAGGGTTAGCGTTATGGTTTAGGGGCTTAGTGATAGGGTAATGGTTATGGGTAGGGGGTAGTGGTGCAGGTGGGTTTAGGGGTTGTGGGTAGGGTTAGGATAAGGTTACAGTTGGGTTAGGGGTAGGGTAGTGGTAGGGTTTAGAATTAGGTTAGGGTTAGGGTAGGTTTAGGGTTAAGCGTTACGGTTAGGGTTAGTGATAGGGCTAAAGTTAGGGTTAGGGTCAGTGTCAGGGTCAGTGTTTAGGTGTGCTAGGTTTAGCATTGCGTTAGGGGTTAGCTTTAGGGTTCAAGTTAGGCATAGGGTTAGTGCTTAGGATTAGGCTTAGGGTTAGGGTTAGTGTTAGGGTTAGGGTTAGGTTCAGGTTCAGGGTCAGGGTTTAGGGTTAGGTTAGGTTAGTGTTAGGGTTTGGGTTAAGGTTAGGTTTGGGGTTGGGGATAGGGTTAGGTTGGGGGTTAGGTTAGGTTACGGTTGGTTTTGGGGTTAGGGTTAGGGTTGGGTTTAGGGGGTTAGTATTAGGGTTTGGGGTTATGTTTAGGCTTAAGGTTAGCGTTATTATTAGTTTTATTGTTATAGAGGATAGGTTTAGGGTATTATAAGAATAGCATTAGGAGCTAGGGTAGGGGTAGGTTTAGGTGTTGTGGTTAGTGTAGGGTAAGGTTTAAATTTAGGATTGGGATAGGGTGAGCCTAAGGGCAGCGTTTAGTGTTTGGCTTAGGGGTAAGTGTTGGGTTAGGCTAGCAGTAGGGCCAGGGGTTAGGATTGAGGGGGCACAGGCTAGGACCAGGGTAGGTTTAGGGTCAATGTCAGGGTTAACGCTAGGCCTCCAGGGGTCAGCGCTAGGGCTTCAGGCTAGGCAGGCCTAGGGCCTAGATCAGAGCTAGAGCTAGGCTAGGGGCTAGGCTCTAGGATTAGGGAAGAGTTTAGCTTAGGATGGCTGCCCAGAGTTAAAGTTAGGGATAGGGTTAGAGCTAGGCCTAGGGCCAGGGCTAGGCAGGCTCGGGTAGGTAGTGACGCGTTGTCAGTTAGGGCTGAGTTAGGTTAGGGTTAGCGTTACTATTATGTTTATTGTTATAGAGGGTTAGGTTTAGGGTATGGTTAGAATAGTGCTAGAGGGCTAGGGTTAGGGGTAGTTTTAAGGGTTGTGGTTGAGTGTTAGGGTTAGGGTTAGTTTATGGGTTGGGTAGGGTTAAGGCAAGGGTTAGTGTTTAGTGTTAGGGTTAGGGTTAGGTTTCTGGTTTAGGATAGGGTTATGGTTATGCGTAGAGTGTAGTGGTGCAGGTAGGATTAGGGGTTCCTGCTTAGGGTTAGGGATAAGGTTACAGTAGGGTTAGGGGTAGGGATAGAAATAGGGGTTAGGGTTAGGTTTGAGATTGAGTTAGGGTTAGGGTTAGGGGTTTAGTTAGGGAAATGTTTGGGTTTAGGGTTAGGGATAAGGTTTAGGTTAGGGTTAGAGGAGTTAGGGTTCATGTTCTAGATTAGGTGTTAGGGTAGGGTTTGGGGCTTGGTTTAGGTTTATGGTTAGGTTAGGGTTAGGGTTGAGGGTAGGGGTTAGGGTTAGGGTTAGGGTTAGATTAGAGCTAGAGTAGGGTGGGTAGGTTTTGGCTTAGGGTATCATTACGGCCTAGGGTTAGTGTTAGGCCAGGCTAGGCCTAGGGTTCAGGATCAGGGTCAGGCTTGAGGCTAGGGGGCACTAGGCTTTGTACTAGCTTTAGGCCTTCCAACCTAGGCCTAAGGCCAGGCCTAGGCTAGGCCAGGGCTTGGGTTCCATGGCTGGGGTTTATGTTCAGCACTAGGCCTAGGCCAGGCCTAGTGTCAGGCCTAGGCTTCAGGGTTAGGCACCAGGCTAGGCTAGGCTATGGCCTCAGGCCAGCCTAGGGTTAGGAAAGAGTTTAGGCCTAGGATATGTGTTAAAGTTAAAGTTAGGGCTAGGGTTAGAGTTAGGCCCAGGGCCAGGGTTAGGCAGGCTTAGGCAGTGTTGGCATTGGGGTTAGGCTTTAGGTTTAGGTTAGGTTAGACTCTGGGTTAGGGTATGGTATAGGAGCATGGTTAGTGTTAGGATTATGGTTAGGTTAGTTTTAGAGTTATCGGTTAGGGCAGGGGAACGGGCAAGGGAATGGGGCTGAAGCTAGTGTTAGGCTTGGGTTTGGTTACGGCTAGGCTAGAGTTAGGGTTTTCGTTAGGGTTAGTGTTATGGTTAGGATTAGGGTAAGGGTTAGGCTTAGGTTAAGATTAGGTTATGGTTAGGGTTAAGGTTTAGCGTTAGCGCTAGGGTTAGGGTTAGGGCTTATGGTTAGGTAAGGGTTAGAGTTAGGGTTAGGTTGGGGTCAGGACTGGTCAGGGCTTAGGATCAGGCCAGCATTAGGCTAGCGTTAGCATTAGGTTAGCGCTAAGACTAGGCCAGGCCTAGGCCAGGAATCAGGCGTTAGTGCTAGCGTAGGGCCAGGGTCAGGCCAGTGCCAGGCTAGGACCAGGCCAGGCTAGGGCTGGGGTCAGGCAGGCTAGGCCAGGGCCAGGCCTGGGGGCCAGGGCCAGGCTGGGGTGGGGCCAGGCCAGTGCCTCGGTCAGGGGCTAGGGGCCAGGGCTGGGGCAAAAGATTAATTGGGGCTGGGCCTGGGGCTGGGATTGTGGTCCTGGTTACGCCTGGGGTTAGGGCTAGGCCAGGCCTAGGCCAGGGCAGGCCAGGGCTGGGGACGGGGTCTAGTGTCAGGCTGGCCTAGGCAGGGCCTTAGGCCAGGCTAGGCTGGCCAGGCAAGGGCCTGGCCTAGGCCAGGTTAGGCCAGGGCAGTAGGCCTTGGCTAGGCCAGGGACAGGCCAGGGTGGAGGCCAGGGCCAGGCTCTAGGTAGGCCCAGGCCAGGCCAGGCTAGGGCCAGGATTTAGGATCAGGCCAGGACTAGGACTAGGGCTCTAGGCAGGCCTTACGGTCAGGCCAGTGACAGGCCTAGGCCAGTGTTAGGGGTCAGAGTCAGGCCTAGGGCCAGGGTCAGGATAGCGCCAGGGCCAGCATTAGGGTTAGGCCAGGCCTAGGATTAGGCCAGGCCATGGTTAGTGCTAGGTTAGGGCCAGGGCTAGGGGCCAGTGTCACGGGCCAGGGCCAGGACAGGACAGGTCAGGGCTAAGGTGAGGTCAGGCCAGGCCTGGGGTCAGGCCAGGGCTTGGGGCTGGGGCCAGGGCTGGCCAGGGCCAGGGCCAGGGCCAGGCCAGATAGGCCAGGCCAGGGGTCAGGCCAAGGCCAGGGCTAGGCCTGGGCCTAGGGCCAGGGCTAGGCCTGGCTTAGTGCCAGGTCAGGCCAGGCCAAGGCCAGGCCTAGGCCAGGGCCAGGCTGGGCCAGGCCAGGCCAGTGCTCAGGCCAGGCCAGGCCAGGCCCAGGCCAGGCCAGGGCCAGGCCAGGCCAGGCCAGGCCAGGCCAGGCCAGGCCAGGCCAGGCCCAGGCCAGGGCCTAGGGCCAGCCAGGCCAGGCCAGGCCAGGGCAGGCCAGGCCAGGCCAGGGCCAGGCCAGGCCAGGGCCAAGGCCAGGCAGGCCAGGCCTAGGCCAGGGGGCAGGCCTGGCCAGGCCAGGGCCAGGCCGGGCCAGGCCAGGCCAGGCCAGGGCAGGCCTGGCCAGGCCAGGCCAGGCCTAGGCCAGGCCCAGGCCAGGGCCAGGCCAGGCCAGAGCCAGGGCCTGGCCTAGGCCAGGCCAGGCCAGGCCAGGGCCTGGGCCAGTGCCAGGCCAGGCCAGAGCCAGGCCAGGCCAGGCCAGGACCAGGCCAGGCCAGGCCAGGCCAGAGCCAGGCCAGGCCCAGGACAGGCCAGGCCAGGCCAGGCAGGCAAGGCCCAGGCCAGGCCAGGCCAGGCCAGGCCAGGCCAGGGCCTGGGCCAGGTCCAGGCCAGGCCAGGGCCCAGGCCAGGCCAGGCCAGGCCCAGGCCAGGCCAGCCAGGGCCAGGCCAGGCCAGGCCAGGCTAGGCCAGGCCAGGCCTGGGGGCCAGGCCAGGCCAGGCCAGGCCCAGGCCAGGCCAGGCCAGGGCCAGGGCCCAGGCCAGGCCAGGCCAGGCCAGGCCAGGCCAGGCCAGGCCAGGCCAGGCCAGGCCAGGCCAGGCCAGGCCAGGCCAGGCCAGGGCCAGGCCAGGCCAGGGCCAGGCAGGGCCAGGCCAGGCCAGGCCAGGCCAGGCCAGGCCAGGCCAGGGCCAGGGCCAGGCCAGGCCAGGCCCAGGCCAGGGCAGGCTGGGCCCAGGCCAGGCCAGGCCAGGCCAGGGCCAGGCCAGGCCAGGCCAGGCCAGGCCAGGCCAGGCCCAGGCAGGCCAGGCCAGGCCAGGCAGGCCTAGGCCAGGGCCAGCCAGGCCAGGCCAGGCCAGGCCAGGCCAGGCCAGGCCAGGCCAGGCCCAGGCCAGGCCAGGCCAGGGCAGCAGGCCAGGCCAGGCCAGGCCAGGCCAGGCCAGGGCCAGGCCAGGCCCAGGCCAGGCCAGGGCCAGGCCAGGCCAGGCCAGGCCAGGCCACTGCCAGGCCAGGGCCAGGGCCAGGACAGGCCAGGGCCAGGGCCAGGCCCAGGGCCAGGACAGGCCAGGCCAGGCCAGGCCAGGCCAGGCCAGGCCAGAGGCAGGGCCAGGGCCAGGGCCAGGGCCAGGCCAGGGGCCAGGCCAGGAGGCCAGGCCAGGCCAGGCCAGGGCCAGGCCAGGCCAGGCCAGGCCAGGCCAGGCCAGGCCAGGCCAGGCCAGGCCAGGCAGCCAGGCCAGGCCAGGCCAGGCCAGGCCAGGCCAGGGGCCAGGCCAGGCCAGGCCAGGCCAGGCCAGGCCAGGCCCAGGCCAGGCCCAGGCCAGGCCAGGCCAGGCCCAGGCCAGGGCAGGCAGGGCAGGCCAGGCCAGGGCCAGGCCAGGCCAGGCCTGGGCCAGGCCAGGCCAGGCCAGGCCAGGCCAGGCCAGGGCCAGGCCAGGGCCAGGCCAGGCCAGGCCAGGCCAGGCCAGGGGCCAGGCCAGGGCCAGGCCAGGGCCAGGCCAGGCCAGGGCCAGGCCAGGCCAGGCCAGGCCAGGCCAGGCCAGGCCAGGGCCAGGGCCAGGCCAGGGCCAGGCCAGGCCAGGCCAGGCCAGGCCAGGCCAGGCCAGGCCAGGCCAGGCCAGGCCAGGCCAGGGCCAGCCAGGCCAGGCCAGGGCAGGCCAGGCCAGGCCTGGGCCAGGCCAGGCCAGGACTAGGCCAGGCCAGGCCAGGACAGGCCAGGCCAGGGCCAGGCCAGGCCAGGCCAGGCCAGGCCCAGGCCAGGCCAGGGCCAGGCCAGGGCCAGGGCAGGGCCAGGCCAGGCCAGGGCTGGCCAGGGCCAGGCTAGGCCAGGCCAGGCCAGGCCAGGCAGGCCAGGCCAGGCAGCCAGGCCAGGACCAGGCCAGGCCAGGGCAGGCCAGGGCAGGGCCAGGGCCAGGCCAGGCAGGCCAGGCCAGGCCAGGCCAGGCCAGGGCCAGGCCAGGCCAGGGCCAGGCCAGGGCCAGGCCAGGCCAGGCCAGGCCAGGCCAGGCCAGGCCAGGCCAGGCCAGGGCCAGGCCAGGCCCAGGCCCAGGCCAGGCCAGGCCAGGCCAGGCCTAGGCCAGGGCCAGGGCCAGGCAGGCCAGGCCAGGGCCAGGCCAGGCCAGGCCAGGGCCAGGGCCAGGGGCAGGCAGGGCAGGCCAGGGCCAGGGACAGGCAGGCCAGGCCTAGGCCTGGGCCAGGGCCAGGGCCAGGCCAGGCCAGGCCAGGCCAGGGCCAGGCCAGGCCAGGGCCAGGGCCAGGGCAGGGCAGGCCCAAAGACAGGCCAGGCCAGGCCAGGGCCAGGGCAGGCAGGCCAGGGCCAGGCCAGACAGGGCCAGGCCAGGCAGGGCTAGGCCAGGCCAGGGCCAGGCCAGGCCCAGGCCAGGCCAGGCCAGGCCAGCCAGGCCAGGCCAGGCAGGGCCAGGCCAGGGTCAGGGCCAGGCTTGGGCCAGGCCAGGCCAGGCAGGCCAGGCCAGGCCAGGGCCAGGCCAGGCCAGGCCTAGGGCACTGGGCCAGGCCAGAAGAGGCCAGGCCAGGGCCAGGCCAGGCCAGGGCAGGGCCAGGCCAGGCCAGGCCAGGGCCAGGCATGGGCCAGGGCCAGGGCCAGGGCCAGGGCCAGGCCAGGGCCAGGGCCAGGCCAGGCCAGGCCTAGGCCAGGCCAGGCCAGGGCCAGGCCAGGCCAGCCAGGCCAGGCCAGGCCAGGCCAGGCCAGGCCAGGCCAGGCCAGGCCAGGCCAGGCCAGGCCAGGGCCAGGGCCAGGCCAGGGCCAGGCCAGGGCCAGGCCAGGCCAGGCCAGGGCCAGGCCAGGCCAGGGCCAGGCCAGGGCCAGGGGCCAGGCAGGCAGGGCCAGGCCAGAGCCAGGGCAGAGCCAGGCCAGGCCTAGGACAGGCCAGGCCAGGGCCAGGGCCCAGGCCCAGGCCAGGCCAGGCCAGGCCAGGGCCAGGCCCAGGCCAGGCCAGGCCAGGGCCAGGGCCAGGGCCAGGGCCAGGCCCAGGCCAGGGCCAGGCCAGGCCAGGGCCAGGGGCCAGGCCAGGGCCAGGCCAGGCCAGGCCAGGCAGGCCAGGGCAGGGCATGGCCAGGCCAGGGCCAGGCCAGGCCAGGCCAGGCCAGGCAGGCCAGGCCAGGCCAGGCCAGGACAGAGCCAGGGCAGGGCCAGGCCAGGGCCAGGGGCAGGCCAGGGCCAGGCCAGGCCAGGCTAGGCCAGGCCAGGGCCAGGCCAGGCCAGGGCAGGGCCAGGCCAGGCCAGGCCAGGCCAGGCCTAGGCCAGGCAGGGCCTGGGGCCAGGCCTGGCTGGAGCCAGGCCAGGCCAGGCCAGCAACCAGGCCAGGCCAGGAAGAGGCCAGGCCAGGCCCAGGCCAGGCCAGAACAGGGCCAGGGCTAGGCCAGCAGGCAGGCAGGGCCAGGGCAGGCCAGGCCAGGCCAGGGCCAGGCCAGGCCAGGGCCAGGCCAGGGCCAGGGCCAGGCCAGGCCAGGGCCAGGCCAGGGCAGGGCAGGGCCAGGCCCAGGCTGGCCCAGGGCCAGGCCAGCCAGCCAGGCCAGGCCAGGCCAGGCCAGGCCAGGCCTCAGGCCAGGCCAGGGCCAGGCCAGGCCAGGCCAGGGCAGGCCAGGCCAGGCCAGGCCAGGCCAGGGCAGGGCCAGGCCAGGCCAGGGCCAGGCCAGGCCAGGCCAGGCCAGGCCCAGGCAGGCAGGCCAGGCCAGGCCAGGCCAGGCCAGGCCAGGCCAGGCCAGGCCAGGCCAGGCCAGGCCAGGCCAGGCCAGGCCAGGGCCAGGCCAGGCAGGCCAGGCCAGGCCAGGCCAGGCCAGGGCCAGGCCAGGCCAGGCCAGGCCAGGCCAGGCCAGGCCAGGCCAGGCCAGGCCAGGCCAGGCCAGGCCAGGCCAGGCCAGGCCAGGGCAGGGCAGGCAGGCCAGGCAGGCTGGCCAGGCCAGGCCAGGCCCAGGCCAGGGCCAGGGCCAGGCCTGGCCAGGCCAGGCCAGGCCAGGCCAGGCCCAGGCCAGGCCAGGCCAGGCCAGGCCAGGCCAGGCCCAGGCCAGGCCAGGCCAGGCCAGGCCAGGCCAGGCAGGCCAGGCCAGGGCCAGGCAGGCCAGGCCAGGCCAGGGCAGGCCAGGGCCAGGCCAGAGCCAGGCCAGGCCAGGCCACAAGAGGCCAGGCCAGGCCAGGCCACGGCCAGAACAGGCCAACGCAGGCCAGGCCAGGGCACAGGCCAGGCCAGGCCAGGCCAGGGCCAGGGCCAGGGCAGGCCAGGCCAGGCCAGCCAGGCAGGCCAGGCCAACAGAGGCCAGGCCAGGCCAGGCCAGGGCCAGGGCCAGGCCTGGGCAGGCAGGGCAGGGCCAGGCCCAGGCCAGGCCAGGCCAGTGCCTAGGCCTAGGGCCAGGCCATGGCCAGGCCTAGGCCAGGGCCTGGCCAGAGCCAGGCCAGGCCAGGACCAGGCACAGGCCAGATGCTTGCCAGGCCAGGCCAGGGCAGGGCAGGGCAAACAGGCCAGGCCAGGCCTTAGGCCTGGCCTAGGCCAAGCCAGGGGCAGGGCCTACGTCACGGCCAGGCCAGGCCAGGCCCAGGACAGGCAGGCCAGGCCAGGGCCAGGCCAGGCCAGGCCAGGCAGGGCCAGGGCCAGGCCAGGCCAGGGCCAGGCCAGGGCCAGGCCAGGCTGGGCAAGGGCCAGAGCCAGAGACCAGGCAGGGCCTGGGCCAGGGCCAGGCCCAGAGCCAGGCCAGGCCAGGCCAGGCCAGGCAGCAGGGCAGGCCTAGGGCCAGGGCAGGGCAGGGCAGGGCAGGGCCAGGGCCACAGCCAGGCCAGGAGGCCAGGCCAGGCCCAGGCCTAGCCGACACCCAGGCCAGGCCAGGCAAGAGGGCCTAGGCCTAAGATCAGGCCAGGCCAGGCCAGGGCCAGGACTAGGCCTAGGCACAGGCCATGGCCAGGCCAGGACTCAGGCCAGAGGCAGGCCAGCCTGGGCCAAGGCCTTAGCCCAGGCCAGGCCAGCCTAGGCCAGGAGCAGGGCCAGGCCAGGCCAGGGCCAGGCCAGGCCTAGGACAGGGCCAGGCCAGGCCAGAGAGGCAGCAGGCCAGGCCAGCCAGGCCAGGCTAGCATGGGCCAGGCCAGGCCAGGGCCAGGCCTAGAGCCAGGCCAGGGCCAGGGCCAGGACCAGGCCAGGACAAGGCCAGTGCCACAGGCCAGGGCCAGGCCAGGCAGCCAGGGCCAGGCCAGGCCAGAACAGGCCTAGGATCAGGCCAGGCCAGGCCAGGCAAGATGCCAGGCCAGGCCAGGCCAGGCCAGGCCAGGCCAGGCCAGGCCAGGCCAGGCAGGGCCAGGACAGGACTAGGCCAGGCCAGGCCAGGCCAGGCCAGGCCAGGCCAAAACCAGTGCCAGGCCAGGCCAGGCCAGTGCCACCATGCTAGGCCAGTGCAGAAGAGGCCAAGGCCCAGGCCAGGCCTAGAACAGGCCAGGCCAGGGCCAGGACAGGCCAGGATCAGGCCAGGCCTAGGCCAGGCCAGGCAGGCCAGCTGAGGCCAGGGCCAGGCCAGGCCAGGCCAGGCCAGGGCAGGGAAGGCATCAGCCAGGGCCTGGGGCCAGGCCAGGCTAGGGCAGGCCAGGGCCAGGCCAGGCCAGGGCCAGGGCCAGGGCCAGGGCCAGGCCAGGGCCAGGCCAGGGCCAGTGCCAGTGCAGGCCAGGTCCAGGCCAGGCCATGGCCAGGCCAGGCCCAGGGCCAGGGCCCAAGGCCAGGACTGGGGCCAGCAGCCAGGCCAGGCCTAGGCCAGCACACACTGTTAGCCTTAGGGCCTGGAAGAGGCCTCACGGCCAGGCCAGCACCAGAACAGGGCAAGGGCCAGGCCAGGCACAGGCCAGGCCAGGCCAGGCCAGGCCAGGCCTAGAGCCAGGCCAGGGCCAGGCCAGGCCAGGCCAGGGCCTGGCAGGCCAGGCCAGGCCAGGGCAGGGCATGGGCCGGGCCAGGCCAGGCCAGCACTGGGACAGGCCAGGCCAGGACAGGACCAGGCCCAGGCCTAGTGCCATGCCCAGGCCAGGACCAGGACAGGACAGTGCCAGCCTTAGGCCAGTGCCAGGCCTAGGCAGGGCCAGGGCAGGCCAGGGCAGGGCCAGGCCCAGGCCAGGCCCAGGCCCAGGCCAGGCCTGGGCCAGGCCAGGGCCAGGCCAGGCCAGGCAGGGCAGGGCAGGGCAGGGCAGGGGCAGGGGCCAGGCCCAGGCCCAGGCCAGGCCAGGCCAGGCCAGGCCAAGGCAGGCCAGGGCCAGGCCAGGCCAAGGCCAGGCCCAGGCCAGGGCCAGGCCAGGCCAGTGCCAGGCCAGGCCCAGGACTGGGGCCAGGCCTAGGCCCAGGCCAGGCCTAGGCCAGGCAGGCCTAGGCCTAGGCCAGGCTGGGGGCCAGGACAGGACCAGGCCAGTGCCACTGCCAGGGCAGGGCCAGGCCAGGCCCAGGCCCAGGTCACGGCCAGAACAGGGCCAGCACCAGGCCAGGCCAGGCCAGCCAAGGCCATGGCCAGGCCTGGGGTCAGGCCAGGGCTCAGGCCAGCGCCACGCCTAGGCAAGGCCTCAAAGAGGCCTTGTCCGGCCAGGCCAGGCCAGGGCCTGGGGCCAGGGGCAGGGCAGGGCAGGGCCAGTGCCAGGACTGGGCCAGGCCAGGACCAGGCCAGGCCAGGCCAGGCCAGGCCAAGCCAGGCCAGGACTAGGCAGGGGCAGGCCAGCTGGGGCCAGGCCAGGCCAGGCCTTAGGCCCAGGCCAGGCCAGGCCAGGCCAGGGCCAGGCAGGCCAGGCCAGGCCAGGGCAGGGCCAGGCCTAGGATCCAGGCCAGGCCAGGGCCTAGTGCCACGGCCAGGCCAGGCCAGGCCAGGCCAGGGCCAGGCCAGGGCCAGGCCAGGGCCAGGACTAGGACCAGTGCCTAGGCCAGGCCAAGGCCTGGGCTAGGGGCCAGGTCCGTGCCAGGCCAGGCCAGGCAGCAAGGGCCAGGCCAGGACAGGCCATGGCCAGTGCAGGGCAGGCCAGCACTAGGCCTAGGCCCAGGACAGGGCCATAGCCAGGCAAGCCTTGGCCAGGGCCAGGACCAGGGCCCAGGCCATGGCCAGTGCCAGGCCAGGCCTAAGGTCAGGGCCAGGCAGGCAGGAGCAGTGACACGGGCAGGGCAGGGGCAGGGCCTGGGGCAGACAACCCAGTGCCAGGCCAGGGCAGAGCCAGGCCAGGCCACGGCCACGGCCAGGGCATGGCCAGTGCCAGGCCTAGGCCTGGGTGAGGCCACAGGCCAGGGCCAGCACAAGCCTTAGGCCAGGGCCAGGCCAGAGCCCAGGCCAGGCCAGGCCAGGCCAGGCCCAGGACTCATGGTCAGGCCAAGGCCTGGCCAGAGCCAGGGATCCGGCCAGGCCTAGGCCAGGCCAGGCCAGGGCCAGGCCACGGCCAGGCCAGGCCACTGCCAGGCCTAGGACAGGGCCAGGCCAGGCAGGGCAGGGCCAGGCCAGAGCCAGGGCTGGGACCAGGCCAAGGCCAGCCAGCCACTGCCAGGCCAGGCCAGGCAGAGGCCTAGGCCAGGCCAGGCCAGGCCAGGGCCAGGGCCAGGACAGGCCAGCCAGCCAGGCCAGGCCAGGCCAGGCCAGGCCAGGCACCAGGGCCAGGCCAAGCAGGCAGGCACAGGGCCAGGCCAGGACTGGGGCCAGGGCAGGCACACGGCCAGGCCTAGGCCAGGCCAGGCCCTGTGTCAGGCCAGGCCTGGACCTGGGCCAGGCCTAGCCCAGGTAGGCCCAGGCCTAGGCCCAGGACAAAGCCAGGCCAGGCCAGGCCAGGCCAGGCCAGGGCCAGGCCAGGCCAGGCCAGGCCAGGCCAGAGCCCAGGCCAGGCCAGGCCAGGCCAGGCCAGGCAGGGCCAGGCCAGGGCCAGGCCAGGGCCAGGCCAGGCCAGGCCAGGCCAGGCCAGGCCAGGCCAGGGCCAGGCAGGCCAGGCCAGGCCAGGCCAGGCCAGGCCAGGCCAGGCCAGGCCAGCAGGGCCAGGCCAGGCCAGAACCAGGCACAGGGCCAGGCCAGGCCAGGCCAGGGCCAGGCCAGGCCAGGCCAGGCCAGGGCCAGGCCAGGCCAGGCCAGGACAGAACAGGGCCAGGCCAGGCAGGCCAGGCCAGGCCAGGGCCAGGCCAGGCCAGGCCAGGCCAGGGCCAGGCCAGGCCAGGCCAGGCCAGGCCAGGCCAGGCTCAGGCCAGGCCAGGCCAGGCCAGGCCAGGCCTAGGCCAGGCCAGGCCAGGCCAGGAACAGGCCAGGCCAGGAGCAGGACCAGGGCCAGGCCAGACCAGGGCCAGGCCAGGCCAACGCAGGCAGGCCAGGGCCATGGCCAGGCCAGGCCTAAGGCAGGGCCAGGCCAGGCCAGGCCAGGCCAGGGCCAGGCCAGGGCAGGCCAGGGCAGGGCCAGGACAGGGCAGGCCAGGGCCAGGCCAGGCCAGGCCAGGCCAGGCCAGGGCCAGGACAGGGCCAGGGCCAGGCAGGGCAGGGCCAGGGCCAGGCCAGGGCCAGGGCCAGGCCAGGCCAGGCCAGGGCCAGGCCAGGCCAGGCCAGGCCAGGCCAGGGCCAGGCCAGGGTCAGGCCAGGGCAGGGCCAGGGCCAGGCCAAGGCCAGGCCAGGCCAGGCCAGGCCAGGCCAGGGCCAGGCCAGGCCAGGCCAGGCCAGGCCAGGCCAGGGCAGGGCCAGGCCAGGCCAGGCCAGGCCAGGCCAGGCCAGGCCCAGGCCAGGCAGGCCAGGCCAGGCCAGGCCAGGGCCAGGCCAGGCCAGGCCAGGCCAGGCCTAGGCCAGGCCAGGCCAGGCCAGGCCAGGCCAGGCCAGGCCAGGGCCAGGGCAGGCAGGCCAGGCCAGGCAGGCCAGGCCAGGCCAGGCCAGGCCAGGCCAGGCCAGGCCTAGGCAGGCAGGCCAGGCAGGCCAGGCCCAGGCCAGGCAGAGACAGGGCCAGGGCCAGGCCAGGCCAGGCCAGGCCAGGCCAGGCCAGGGCTAGGCCAGGCCAGGGCAGGCAGGGCCAGGCCAGGCCAGGCCAGGGCCAGGCCAGGCCAGGCCAGGCCAGGGCCAGGCCAGGCCAGGGCCAGGCCAGGCCAGGCCAGGCCAGGAGCCAGGGCCAGGCCAGGGGCCAGGCCAGGCCCTAGGACAGGGCCAGGCCAGGGCCAGGCCAGGCCAGGCAAGGCCAGGCCAGGCCAGGCCAGGCCCAGGCCAGGCCAGGCCAGGCCAGGCCAGGCCAGGCCAGGGCCAGGCCAGGCCTAGGCCAGGCCAGGCCCAGGCCAGGGCCAGGCCAGGCCAGGCCAGGGCCAGGCCAGAGGCCAGGGCCAGGAGCAGGGCAGGCCTTGGGGCCTTGGCCAGGCCAGGCCAGGCTGGGCCAGGGCCAGGAACAGGGCCAGGCCAGGCCAGGCCTAGTGGCAGGGAGGGCCAGGGCCAGGCCAGGCCAGGATAGGCCAGGGCCAGGGCCAGGCCCAGGCCAGGCCAGAGCCAGGCCAGGCCAGGCCAGGCCAGGCCAGGGCCTAGGCAGGCAGGCAGAGCCTAGGCCAGGCCAGGGCAGGCCAGGCCAGGCCAGGCCAGGCCAGGGCCAGGCAGGCCAGGCCAGGGCCAGGGCCAGGGCTAGGCCTAGGCCAGGCCAGGCCAGGCCAGGCCAGGCCAGGCCAGGCCAGGCCAGGCCAGGGCCAGGGCCAGGCAGGGCCAGGCCAGGCCAGGCCAGGCCAGGCCAGGCCAGGGGCCAGGCCAGGGCCAGGCCAGGCCCAGGCCAGGGCCAGGCCAGGCCAGGGCCAGGGCCAGGGCCAGGGACAGGGCCAGGCCAGGGCCAGGCCAGGCCAGGCCAGGCCAGGCCAGGCAGGGCAGGGCCAGGGCCAGGCCAGGCCAGGGCCAGGCCAGGCCAGGCCAGGGCCAGGGCCAGGGCCAGGCCAGGCCAGGCCAGGGCCAGGCAGGAGGCCAGGCCAGGCCAGGCCACAGGGCAGGGCCAGGGCCAG
The DNA here is from genome assembly GCA_917880005.1 of Nanger dama. Classification (NCBI taxonomy): domain Eukaryota; kingdom Metazoa; phylum Chordata; class Mammalia; order Artiodactyla; family Bovidae; genus Nanger; species Nanger dama. The sequence continues at coordinate 92,242 of CAKJTW010000253.1, read as the reverse complement.
GCCAGGGCCAGGGCCAGGCCAGGCAGCAGGCCAGGCCAGGCCAGGCCAGGGCCAGGCCAGGCCAGGCCAGGCCAGGGCCAGGCCAGGCCAGGGCCAGGCCAGGCCCAGGGCCAGGCCAGGGCCAGGGCCAGGCCAGGGCCAGGGCCAGGGCCAGGCCAGGGCCAGGCCAGGCCAGGCCAGGGCCAGGCCAGGCCAGGCCAGGCCAGGGCCAGGCCAGGCCTAGGGCAGGCCAGGGCCAGGCCAGGCCAGGGCCAGGCCAGGCCAGGCCAGGCCAGGCCAGGCCAGGCCAGGCCAGGCCCAGGCCAGGCCAGGCCAGGCCAGGGCCAGGCCAGGCCAGGGCCAGGCCAGGCCAGGCCAGGCCAGGGCCAGGGCCAGGCCAGGCCAGGGCCAGGCCAGGCCAGGGCCAGGGCCAGGCCAGGCCAGGGCCAGGCCAGGCCAGGCAGGGCAGGGGCCAGGCAAGGGCCAGGCCAGGCCAGGCCAGGGCAGGCCAGGGCCAGGGCCAGGGCAGGCCAGGGCCAGGGCCAGGCCAGGCCACCAGGCAAGCCTAGGCCAGGAAGAGGCTCAGGCCAGGCCAGGCCAGGCCCAGGGCAGGCCAGGCCAGGCCAGGCAGGCAGGGCCAGGCCAGGCCAGGCCAGGCCAGGGCCAGGCCCAGGGCCAGGCCAGGCCAGGCCAGGCCAGGCCAGGCCAGGCCAGGCCAGGGCCAGGCCAGGCCAGGCCCAGGCCAGGCCAGGCAGGGGACCAGGGCCAGGGCATGGGAGGCCAGGCCAGGCCAGGCCAGGGCCAGGCCAGGCCAGGCCAGGCCAGGCCTAGGCCAGGCCCAGGCCAGGCCAGGCCAGGCCAGGCTAGGCCAGGCAGGGCCAGGCCAGGCCAGGCCCAGGGCAGGCCAGGGCCAGGCCAGGCCAGGCAGGCCAGGGCCAGGCCAGGCCAGGCCAGGCCAGGCCAGGCCAGGGCCAGGCCAGGCCAGGGCCCAGGGCAAGGGCCAGGCCAGGCCAGAGCCAGGGCCAGGGCCTGGCCAGGCCAGGCCAGGCCAGGCCAGGCCAGGGCCTCAGGCCAGGGCCAGGCCCAGGCCAGGCCAGGCCAGGGCCAGGCCAGGCCAGGCCAGGCCAGGGCCAGGGCCAGGGCCAGGCCAGGGCCAGGCCAGGCCAGGCCAGGCCAGGGCCAGGCCAGGCCAGGCCAGGCCTAGGCCAGGCAGGCCAGGCCAGGCCCAGGCCAGGGCCAGGCCAGGCCAAGGCCAGGCCAGGCCAGGCCAGGCCAGGGCCAGGGGACAAGAGCCAGGACAAGGCCAGGCCAGGCCAGGCCTGGCCAGGCCAGGCCAGGGCAGGGCCAGGGCCTAGGACAGGCAGGCCAGGCCAGGCCAGGCCAGGCCAGCACCGGGGTCACGGCCACTGCCAGGCCACTAGGCCAGGGCCAGGCCAGGCCAGGCCAGGCCAGGCCAGGCCAGGAGCCAGGCCAGGCCAGGGCCAGGCCAGGCCCAGGACAGAGCCAGGGCCAGGCCAGGCCAGGGCCAGGCCAGGCCAGGCCAGGGCAGGGCAGGGCTCAGGGGCCTGGGCCAGGCCAGGGCCAGGCCAGGCCAGGCCAGGCCAGGCAGGGCAGGCCAGGCCAGGCCAGGCCAGGCCAGGCCAGGCCAGGCAGGCCAGGCCAGGCCAGGCCAGGCCAGGCCAGGCCAGGCTTAGGCCTAGGCCAGGCCAGGCAGGCCAGGCCAGGCCAGGCCAGGCCAGGCCAGGCCAGGCCAGGCCAGGCCAGGCCAGGCCAGGCCAGAGCCCAGGCCAGGCCAGGAGCCAGGCCTAGGCCAGGCCAGGCCAGGCCAGGCCAGGCCAGCCAGGCCAGGCCAGGCCAGGGCCAGGCCAGGCCAGGCCAGGGCCAGGCCAGGCCAGGGCAGGCCAGGCCAGAGGCCAGGCCAGGGACAGAGCCAGGCCAGGCCAGGCCAGGCCAGAGGCCAGGGCAGGGCCAGGCCAGGGCCAGGCTGGGGCCAGGCCAGGCCCAGGCCAGGGCAGGCCAGGCTAGGCCAGAAGAGGCCAGGCCTAGGCCAGGCCATAACAGCAGGCTAGGCCAGGGCCAGGCCAGGCCAGGGCCAGGCCAGGCTGGGGCAGGGGCCAGGGCAGGCCCAGGGGCAGGGCAGGCCAGGCAGGCTAGGCTAGGCCAGGCCAGAGCCAGGCCAGGCCTAGGCCAGGACAGGGCCAGGCCTATGGGCCAGGACCAGGCCAGGCCAGGCCAGGCCACGGCAGGGCAAGGGCAGAGGCAGGCCAGGGCCAGGGCAGGCTGAGGCCAGGGCCAGGGCACAGGCCAGGCCAGGCCAGGGCCAGGGCTGGGCCAGGGCCAGGCCAGGCACAGGGCCAGGCCAGGCCAGACCAGGGCCAGGCCAGGGCAGGCCAGGCCAGGGCCAGGCCAGGATAGGCCAGGGCCAGGCCAGGGCCAGGCAGGCCAGGCCAAGGCCAGAACTAGGCCAGGCCAGGCCAGGGCCAGGCCAGGCCAGGCCTTAGGCAGGCCAGGCCAGGCCAGGCCAGGCCAGGCCAGGGCCAGGCCAGGCCAGGCCAGGCCAGGGCCCAGGCCAGGCCAGGGCCAGGCCAGGGCCAGGCCAGGCCAGGCCAGGCCAGGCCAGGCCAGGGACAGGCCAGGCCAGGGCAGGGCAGGGAAGGGATCAGGCCAGGCCAGGCCAGGACTGGGCCAGGGCCAGGGCCCAGGGCCAGGCAGGGCCAGGGCCAGGCCAGGCCAGGCCTAGGCCAGGCCAGGGCCAGGCCAGGCCAGGCCAGGGCCAGGCCAGGCTGGGGCTGGGCCAGGGCCAGGCCAGGCCAGGCCAGGCCAGGGCCAGGGCCAGGGCAGGCCAGGCACAGGCCAGGCCAGGCAAGAAGAGGCCAGGCCTAGGCCAGGCAGGCAGGCCAGGCCAGGCCAGGGCCAGGCCAGGCCAGGCCAGGCCAGGGCAGGGCAGGGCAGGGACAGGGCCAGGGCATGGGCCAGGGCTAGGCCAGGCCAGGCCAACGCCAGGCCAGGGGCCAGGACAGGCCAGGGCAGGGCCAGGCCAGGCCAGGCCAGGCCAGGCCAGGCCAATGCCAGGCCAGGCCAGGGCCAGGCCAGGGGCCAGGCCAGGCCAGGCCAGGCCAGGCCAGGCCAGGGCCAGGCCAGGCCAGGCTGCCAGGCCAGGCCAGGCCAGGCCAGGCCAGGCCAGGCCAGGCCAGGGCCAGGCCAGGCCAGGCCAGGGCCACAGGCCAGGCCAGGCCAGGGCCTGGGCCAGGCCAGGCCAACCAGGGCAGGCCTAGGCCAGGGGCAGGGCCAGGCCAGGGCAGGGCCAGGGCCAGGCCAGGCCAGGCCAGGCCAGGCCAGGCCCAGGACTGAGGAGCCAGGCCAGGGCCAGGCCAGGAGAGGCAGGCCAGGCCAGGCCAGGCCAGGCCAGGGGCCAGGCCAGGCCAGGCCAGGGCCTTGCAGGCCAGGCCAGGCCAGGCCAGGCCAGGCCAGGGCCAGGCCAGGACTAGGCCAGGCCAGGCCAGGCCAGGGCCAGGCCAGGCCAGGCCAGGCAGGCCAGGCCTGGGGCCAGGCCAGGCCAGGGCCAGGCCAGGAGCAGGGAAAGAGCCAGAGCCAGGCCAGGCCAGGCCGGGCAGGGCCAGGCCAGGCCAGGCCAGGGCAGGGCCAGGCCAGGCCAGGCCAGGCCAGGCCAGGGCCAGGGCCAGGCCAGGCCAGGCCAGGCCAGGGCAGGCCAGGCCAGGCCAGGCCAGGGCCAGGGCCAGGGCAGGCCAGGCCAGGCCAGGCAGGCCAGGCCAGGCCAGGCCAGGCCAGGCCCAGGCCAGGCCAGGGCCAGGCCAGGACAGGCAGGCCTAGGCCTGGCCAGGGCCAGGCCTAGGCCAGGCCAGGGCCAGGCCAGGCCAGGGCCAGGGCCAGGGCCAGGGCCAGGGGCCAGGCCAGGCCAGGCCAGGCCAGGGCCAGGCCAGGCCAGGCCAGGCCAGGCCAGGCCAGGGCCAGGCCCAGGGCCAGGCCAGGCCCAGGGCCAGGGCCAGGGCAGGGCCAGGGCAGGCCAGGCCAGGGCAGGGCCAGGCCAGGCCAGGCCAGGCCAGGCCAGGGCCAGGCCAGGCCAGGCCAGGCCAGGCCAGGGCCAGGCCAGGGCCAGGCCAGGGCCAGGCCAGGCCAGGCCAGGCCAGGGCCAGGCCAGGGACAGGGCCAGGCCAGGCCAGGCCAGGCCAGGCCAGGCCAGGCCAGGCCAGGCCCAGGCCGGGCCAGGCCAGCCACGCTAGGCAGGCAGGCCAGGGCCAGGCCTAGGCCAGGCCAGGGCCAGGGCCAGGCCAGGGCCAGGCCAGGCCAGGCCAGGGCCAGGCCAGGCAGGCCAGCAGAGGCCAGGCCAGGCCAGGGCCAGGCCAGGCAGGGCCAGGCCAGGCCAGCCCAGGCCAGGGCCAGGCCAGGCCAGGCCAGGCCAGGCCAGGCCAGGCCAGGGCCAGGCCAGGCCAGGCAGTGGCCAGGCCAGGGCAGGCCAGGCCAGGCCAGGGCCAGGCCAGGCCAGGGCAGGCAGGGCCAGGGCAGGTGGGCCAGGCCAGGCCAGGCCAGGCCAGGCCAACAGGGCCAGGCCAGGCCAGGCCAGAGGGCCAGGCCAGGCCTAGGGCCAGGCCCAGGCAGCCAGGGCCAGGCCAGGCCAGGCCAGGCCAGGCCACGCCAGGCCCAGGACCAGGCCAGCCAGGCCAGGCCAGGACCAGGCCAGGCCAGGGCCAGGGCCAGGCCAGGGCCAGGCCAGGCCAGGCCAGGCCAGGGCAGGCCAGGGCCAGGCCAGGCAGCCAGGCCAGGCCAGGCCAGGCCAGGGCCAGGGGCCAGGCCAGGCCAGGCCAGGCCTAGGCACAAGGCCAGGGCCAGGCCAGGGACACAGGCCAGGGCCAGGCCAGGCCAGGGCCAGGCCAGGCCAGGCCAGGCCAGGCCAGGCCAGGGCCAGGCCAGGCCAGGCCAGGCCAGGGCCAGGCCAGGGCCAGGCCAGGGCAGGCCAGGCCAGGCCAGGCCAGGCCAGGGCCAGGGCCAGGCCAGGCCAGCCAGGCCAGGCCAGGCAGGCCAGGCCAGGGCCAGGCCAGGCCAGGCCAGGCCAAGGCCAGGCCAGGCCAGGCCAGGCCTGGGACAAGAGCCCAGGACAGCACTGGGGCCAGGCCAGGGCCTGGCCTGGCCAGGCCAGGCCAGCAGGCAGAGCCAGGCCAGGCCAGGCCAGGCCAGGCCAGGACCAGGGCCAGGGCCAGGCCAGGCCTGGGCAGGCCACGCCAGCCTCAGGCCAGGGCCAGGCCAGCACCAGGCCAGGCCAGGCAGGCCAGGCCAGGCCCAGGCCAGGCCAGGCCAGGGCCAGGCCAGGGCCAGGGCAGGGCCAGGCCAGGGCCAGGGCCAGGCCAGGCCAGGCAGGGCAGGCAGGGCAAGGCAGGCCAGGCAGGGCCAGGCCAGGCCAGGCCAGAGACAGGCCAGGGCCAGGGCCAGGACAGGCAAGGGCCAGCCAGGGCCAGGGCCAGGCCAGGCCAGGCCAGGCCAGGGCCAGGCCAGGCCAGGCCCAGGCCAGGCCAGGGCTCCAGGACAGGCCAGGGCCAGGCCAGGCCAGGCCAGGCCAGCAGCCAGGGCCAGGCCAGGGCCAGGCCAGGCCAGGCCAGGCCAGGCCAGGCCAGGCCAGGCCAGGCCAGGCCAGGCCAGGGCAGGGCAGGGCAGGCAGGGCCAGGCCAGGCCAGGGCCAGGGCCAGGCCAGGCCAGGCCAGGCCAGGCCAGGCAGGGCCAGGGCCAGGGCCAGGCCAGGCCAGGCCAGGTGGCCAGGGCCAGGCCAGGCCAGGCCAGGCCAGGCCAGGCAGGCCAGGACAGGCCAGGGCAGGGCCAGGCCAGGCCAGGCCAGGCCAGGCCAGGGGCAGGGCAGAGGCAGGGCCAGGACTCGGGCCAGGCCAGGCCAGGCCAGGGCCAGGCCAGGCCAGGCCAGGCCAGGCAGGTGCAGAGCCCAGGCCAGGCCAGGCCAGGCCAGGCCCAGGCCAGGCCAGGCCAGGCCCAGGCCAGGCCAGGCAGGCCAGGCCAGGCCAGGCAGGCCAGGCCAGGCCAGAGCCTAGGGCCAGGCCAGGCCAGTGCCAGGCCCAGGCCAGGCCAGGCCTCACAGGCAGGCCAGGCCAGGCCAGGCCAGGGCCAGGCCAGGCCAGGGCCAGGCCAGGCCAGGCCAGGCCAGGCCAGGCCAGGGCCAGGGCCAGGACAGGCCAGGGCCAGGCCAGGCCCAGGCAGGCACAGGCCAGGCTGGGGCCAGGGCCAGGCCTAGGCCAGGACTAGGCCACTGCCAGGCCAGGCCAGGCCCAGCCTAGACTCAGGCCAGGCCAGAACAGGCCAGGCCAGGCCAGGCCACAGGCCAGGCCAGAGCCAGGGCCTGGGGCCAGGCCAGGCCAGGCCAGGCCAGGCCAGCCGCCTGGGCCAGGCCAGGAAGAGGCCCAGGCCAGGACAGGCCAGAACAGGCCAGGCCAGGCCAGGCACAGGGCCAGGCCAGGCCAGGACCAGGCCAGGCCAGGCCAGGCCAGGCCAGGCCAGGGCAGGGAGCCAGGCCAGGCCAGAGCCAGGCCAGGCCAGGCCAGGGCCAGGCCAGGGGCAGGGGCAGGGCAGGGCCAGGGCAGGCCAGGGCCAGGCCAGGCCAGGCCTGGGCCTCAGGCCACAGGCCAGAGGCAAGAGCCAGGCAGCAGGCCAGGGCAGGGGCCAGGCCAGGCCAGGGCCAGGCCAGGCCAGGCCAGGCCAGGCCAGGGCCAGGCCAGGCCAGGCCAGGCCAGGCCAGGCCAGGCCAGGCCAGGCCAGGCCAGGCCAGGCCAGGCCAGGCCAGGCCAGGCCAGGCCAGGCCAGGCCAGGCCAGGCCAGGCCAGGCCAGGCCAGGCCTAGGCCTAGGGCCAGGCCAGGGCAGGCCAGGGCCAGGCCAGGCCAGGCCAGGCCAGGCCAGGGCCAGGCCAGGCCAGGCCAGGCCAGGCCAGGCCAGGCAGCCAGGACAGGCTGGGACTGGGGCTAGGCCAGGCCCAGGCTCAGGGCCAGGCCAGGGCCAGGCCAGGGCAGTGCAGGCCAGGGCCAGGGCAAGAAGAGGCCAGGCCTAGGCCAGGCCCAGGCCAGGGCCAGGGCTAGGCCAGGCCAGGGCCAGGCCAGGCCAGGCCAGGCCAGGGCAGGCAGGCCAGGGCAGGGACAGAGGGCCAGGGCAGGGCCAGGCCAGGGCCAGGCCAGGGCCAGGATAGGCCAGGCCAGGCCAGGCCAGGGCAGGGCCAGGCCAGGACAGGCAGGGCCAGGGCCAGGCCAGGGCCAGGCCAGGCCAGGCCAGGCCAAGGCCAGGCCAGGCCAGGACAGGCCCAGGCCCAGGCCAAGGCCAGCCAGGCCAGGCCAGGGCCAGGCCAGCCAGGCCACTGCCAGGCCAGGCCAGGCCAGAGGGCCAGGCCAGGCCAGGCCCAGGGCCTGGCCAGGCCAGGCCAGGCCAGGCAAGGCAGCAAGGGCCAGGCCAGGCCAGGGCCAGGCCAGGCCAGGGCCAGGCCAGGCCAGGCCAGGGCAGGCCAGGGCAGGCCAGGCCAGGCAGGCCAGGCCACGCCAGGCCAGGCCTAAGAGGCCTAGGCCAGGCCAGGACAGAACAGGCCAGGCCAGGCCAGGCCAGGCAACAGGCCAGGCCAGGCCCAGGGCCAGGCCAGGCCAGGCCAGGCCAGGCCAGGCCAGGCCCAGGCCAGGGCCAGGCCAGGCCAGGCCAGGGCCAGGCCAGGCCAGGCCAGGCCAGGGGCCAGGCCAGGCCAGGCCAGGCCAGGCCAGGCCAGGCCAGGGGCAGGGCAGGGCCAGGGCCAGGCCAGGCCAGGCCAGGGCTGGGCAGGGCAGGCCAGGCCAGGGCCAGGCCCAGGCCAGGGCCAGGCCAGGGCAAGGGGCCAGGGCCAGGCCAGGCCAGGGCCAGGGCCAGGCCAGGGCCAGGACAGGCCAGGCCAGGCCAGGCCAGGCCAGGCCAGGCCAGGCAGGCCAGGCCAGGGCCAGGCCAGGCCAGGGCCAGGCCAGGCCAGGCCAGGCCAGGCCAGGCCAGGCCAGGCCAGGCCAGGGCCAGGCAGGCCAGGCCAGGCCAGGCCAGGCCAGGCCAGGCCAGGCCAGGCCAGGCCTGGCCAGGCCAGGCCAGGCCATGCCAGGGCCAGGCCAGGGCCAGGCCAGGCCAGGCCAGGGCCAGGCCAGAACAGGCCAGGCCAGGCCAGGCCAGGCCAGGGCCAGGCCAGGCCAGGGCCAGGCCAGGGCCAGGCCAGGCCAGGCCAGGCCAGGCCAGGGCCAGGGCCAGGGCCAGGCCAGGGCCAGGCCCAGGCCAGGGCCAGGCCAGGGCAGGCCAGGCCAGGGCCAGGCCAGGCCAGGCCAGGGCAGGCCAGGGCCAGGGCCAGGGCCAGGCCAGGCCCAGGCCAGGCCCAGCCAGGCCAGGCCAGGCCAGGCCAGGGCCAGGCCAGGCCAGGGCCAGGCCAGGCCAGGAACAGGGCCAGGACAGAGCCAGGCCAGGCCAGGGCAGGCCAGGACAGGGCAGGGCCAGGCCAGGGCAGGGGCCAGGGCCAGGGCCAGAGCCAGGCCAGGCCAGGCCAGGCCAGCCTTGGGCCTGAGCCAGGCCAAGGCCAAGGCCTAGGCCAGGCTAGGCCAGGCCAGGCCAGGCCAGGGCCAGGCAGGGCAGGCACAGGCAGGGCAGGCAGGGCAGGCCAGGCCAGGGCCAGGCCAGGCCAGGCCAGGCCAGGGCCAGGCCAGGCCAGGCCAGGGCCAGGCCAGGCAGAGGCCAGGCCAGGCCCAGGCCAGGCCAGGGCCAGGCCAGGCCAGGCCAGGCCAGGCCAGGCCAGGCCAGGCCAGGCCAGGCCAGGCCAGGCCAGGGCCAGGCCAGGCCAGGCCAGGGCCAGGCTAGGGCCAGGCCAGGCCAGGCCAGGGCCAGGCCAGGCCAGGCCTAGGCCAGGCCAGGGCAGGGCAGGCAGGGCCAGGCCAGGGCCAGGGCTGAGGCCAGAGCCAGAGCCAGGCCAGGCCAGGCCAGGCCAGGCCAGGCAGCAGGCCAGGCCAGGCCCAGGCCAGGCCAGGCCAGGCCAGGCCAGGCCAGGGCCAGGCCAGGCCAGGCAGGGCCTAGGGCCGGGGCCTGGGCCAGGCCAGGCCAGGGCAGGCCAGGCCTAGGCCAGGCCAGGCCAGGCCAGGCCAGGCCAGGCCAGGCCAGGCCAGGGCCAGGCCAGGGCCAGGGCCAGGCCAGGCCAGGCCAGGCCAGGGCCAGGCCAGGCCAGGGCCAGGCCAGGGCCAGGCCAGGCCAGGCCAGGCCAGGCCAGGCCAGGCCAGGGCCAGGCCAGGCCAGGCCAGGGCCAGGCCAGGCCAGGCTAGGCCAGGCCAGGCCAGGCCAGGGCCAGGCCAGGCCAGGCCAGGGCCAGGCCAGGGCTGGGCCAGGCCAGGCCAGGCCAGGGGCCAGGGCCAGGCCAGGCCAGGCCAGGCCAGGGCAGGGCCAGGCCAGGCCAGGCCAGGGCCAGGCCAGGCCAGGCCAGCCAGGGCAGGCCAGGCCAGGGCCAGGCCTAGGCCAGAGCCAGGCCAGGCCAGGCCAGGGCCAGGCCAGGGCCAGGCCAGGTGGCCCAGGCCAGGCCAGGCCAGGCCAGGCCAGGGCCAGGCCAGGCCAGGGCCAGGGCCAGGGCAGGCCAGGCCAGGGCCAGGCCAGGCCAGGCCTAGGCCAGGCCAGGCCAGGCCAGAGGCAGAGGCCTAGGCCAGGCCAGAACAGGGCCAGGGCCAGGCCAGGGCAGGGCTCAGGGCCAGGCCAGGCCAGGACCAGGCCAGGCCTAGGCCAGGCCAGGCCAGGCCAGGCCCAGGCCAGGCCAGGGCCAGGCCAGGCCAGGGCCAGGCCAGGGCCAGGCCAGGCCAGGCCAGGCCAGGCCAGGGCCAGGGCCAGGCCAGGGCCAGGCCAGGCCAGAGCCAGGACAGGCCAGGGCTAGGCAGCAGGCCAGGCCAGGGCAGGCCAGGCCAGGCCAGGCCAGGCCAGGCCAGGCCAGGCCTAGGCCAGGGCCAGGGCCAGGCCAGGGCCAGGCAGGCCAGGCCAGGCCAGGGCCAGGGCCAGGGCCAGGCCAGGCCAGGCCCAGGCCAGGCCAGGCCAGGCCAGGCCAGGCCAGGCCAGGCAGGCCAGGCCAGGGCCAGGGCCAGGCCAGGCCAGGCAGGCCAGGCCAGGCCAGGCCAGGCCAGGGGCTGGGGCCAGGCCAGGCCAGGCAGGCCAGGCCAGGCCAGGCCAGGCCAGGCCAGGCCAGGGCCAGGCCAGGCCAGGCCCAGGTCAGGCCAGGCCAGGCCAGGCCAGGCCAGGGCAGAGGCCAGGCCAGGCCAGGGCCAGGCCAGGCCAGGGCCAGGCCAGGCCAGGCCAGGCAGGCCAGGGCCAGGGCCAGGCCAGGGCCAGGCCAGGCCAGGGCAGGGCCAGGCCAGGGCCAGGCCAGGCCAGGCCAGGCCAGGGCCAGGCCAGGGCCAGGCCAGGGCAGGCCAGGCCAGGGCCAGGGCCAGGGCAGGCCAGGCTCAGGCCAGGCCAGGGCCAGGCCAGGGCCAGGGCCAGGCCAGGCCAGGGCCAGGGCCAGGCCAGGGGCCAGGCCAGGCCAGGCCAGGCCAGGCCAGGCCAGGCCAGGCCAGGCCAGGGCCAGGCAGGGCCAGGCCAGGCCAGGCCAGGGCCAGGCCAGGGCCAGGGCCAGGGCCAGGCCAGGCCAGGGCCAGGCCAGGCCAGGCCAGGCCAGGCCAGGGCCAGGCCAGGCCAGGCCAGGCCAGGGCCAGGCCAGGCCAGGCCAGGGGCCAGGCCAGGCCAGGCCAGGGCCAGGCCAGGGCCAGGCCAGGCCAGGCCAGGCCAGGCAGGGCAGGGCCAGGCCAGGGCCAGCCAGGCCAGGCAGGCCAGGCCTGCCAGGCCAGGCCAGGCCAGGCCAGGCCAGGCCAGGGCAGGCCAGGCCAGGCCAGGCCAGGCCAGGGCCAGGCCAGGCCAGGCCAGGCCAGGGCCAGGCCAGGCCAGGCCAGGCCAGGGCAGGCCAGGCCAGGCCAGGCCAGGCCAGGCCAGGGCCAGGGCCAGGCCAGGGGCAGGCCAGGGCCAGGCCCAGGGCCAGGCCAGGCCAGCCAGGCCAGGGCCAGGCCAGGGCCAGGCCAGGGCAGGCCAGGGCAGGCCAGGCCAGGCCAGGGCCAGGCCAGGGCCAGGCCAGGCCAGGCCCAGGCCAGGCCAGGGCCAGGCCAGGCCAGGCCAGGCCAGGGCAGGCAGGGCCAGGGCCAGGCCAGGCCAGGCCAGGCCAGGCCAGGGCAGGCCAGGCCAGGCCAGGCCAGGCCAGGCCAGGGCCAGGCCAGGGCCAGGGGCCAGGGCCAGGCCAGGGCCAGGGCCAGGCCAGGCCAGGGGCCAGGCCAGGGCCAGGGCCAGGCCAGGCCAGGCCAGGCCAGGCCAGGCCAGGCCAGGGCCAGGCCAGGCCAGGCCAGGGCCAGGCCAGGGCCAGGCCAAGGCCAGGGCCAGGGCCAGGCCAGGCAGGGCCAGGCCAGGGCCAGGGCCAGGCCAGGCCAGGCCAGGCCACAGGCCAGGCCAGGCCAGGCCAGGCCAGGCACCAGGCCAGGCCAGGGCCAGGGCCAGGCCAGGGCAGGCCAGGCCAGGCCAGGCCAGCAAGAGGCCAGGGCCAGGCAGGCCAGGCCAGGCCAGGGCAGGCCAGGCCAGGCCAGGGCCAGGCCAGGCCAGGCCAGGGCCAGGGCCAGGCCAGGGCCAGGCCAGGCCAGGCCAGGGCCAGGCCAGGCCAGGCCAGGCCAGGCCCAGGGCAGCCAGGCCAGGCCAGGGCAGGGCCAGGCCAGGGCCAGGGCCAGGGCAGGCCAGGCAGGCCAGGCCAGGCCAGGCCAGGCCAGGCCAGGCCAGGCCAGGGCCAGGCCAGGCCAGGCCAGGCCAGGGCAGGGCCAGGCCAGGGCCAGGCCAGGGCCAGGCCAGGCAGGCCCAGGCCAGGCCAGGCCAGGGGCAGGGCCAGGCCAGGGCCAGGCCAGGCCAGGCCAGGCCAGGGCCAGGCCAGGCCAGGGCCAGGCCAGGCCAGAGGCCAGGGCCAGGCCAGGCCAGGCCAGGCCAGGCCAGGCCAGGCCAGGGCCAGGGCCAGGCCAGGCCAGGCCAGGCCAGGCCAGGGCCAGGCCTGGGCCAGGGCAGGCCAGGCCAGGGCCAGGCCCAGCCAGGCCAGGGCCAGGCCAGGGCAGGGCCAGGCCAGGCCAGGCCAGGCCAGGGCCAGGCCAGGCCAGGCCAGGCCAGGCCAGGCCAGGCCAGGCCAGGCCAGGCAGGCAGGCCAGGGCCAGGCCAGGCCAGGCCAGGCCAGGCCAGGCCAGGCCAGGCCAGGCCAGGCCAGGCCAGGGCCAGGCCAGGCCAGGCCAGGCCAGGCCAGGGCCAGGCCAGGGCCAGGCCAGGCCAGGCCAGGCCAGGCCAGGCCAGGCTAGGGCCAGGCCAGGCCAGGCCAGGCCAGGCCAGGCCAGGCCAGGCCAGGGCCAGGCCAGGGCCAGGCCAGGCCAGGCCAGGCCAGGCAGGGCCAGGCCAGGCCAGGCCCAGGCCAGGCCAGGCCAGGGCCAGGCCAGGCCAGGCTGCCAGGCCAGGCCAGGCCCAGGCCAGGCCAGGCCAGGCCAGGGCCAGGCCAGGCCAGGCTAGGGTTAGGGCCAGGCCAGGCCAGGCCCAGGCCAGGCCAGGCCAGGGCCAGGGCCAGGCCAGGCCAGGGCCAGGCCAGGGCCAGGCCAGGCCAGGCCAGGCCAGGGCAGGGCAGGCCAGGCCAGGGCCAGGCCAGGCCAGGCCAGGCCAGGCCAGGGCCAGGGCCAGGCCAGGGCAGGCCAGGCCAGGCCAGGCCAGGCCAGGCCAGGCCAGGCCAGGGCCAGGCCAGGCCAGGCCAGGCCAGGCCAGGCCAGGCCAGGCCAGGCCAGGCCAGGCCAGGCCAGGCCAGGCCAGGCCAGGCCAGGCCAGGCCAGGCCAGGCCAGGCCAGGCCAGGCCAGGCCAGGCCAGGGCCAGGCCAGGCCAGGCCTCCAGGCCAGGCCAGGCCAGGCCAGGCCAGGCCAGGCCAGGGCCAGGGCCAGGCCAGGCCAGGGCCAGGCCAGGCCAGGCCAGGCCAGGCCAGGCCAGGGCAGGCCAGGGGCAGGCCAGGCCAGGCCAGGCCAGGCTAGGCCAGGGCCAGGCCAGGCCAGGCCAGGCCAGGGCCAGGCCAGGCCAGGCCAGGCAGGCCAGGCCAGGCCAGGCCAGGCCAGGCCAGGGCCAGGGCCAGGCCAGGCCAGGGCCAGGCCAGGCCAGGGCCAGGCCAGGCCAGGCCAGGCCAGGCCAGGCCAGGCCAGGGCCAGGCAGGCCCAGGCCAGGCCAGGCCAGGGCCAGGGCCAGGCCAGGCCAGCCAGGCCAGGGCAGGCCAGGCAGGCCAGGGCCAGGCCAGGCCAGGCCAGGGCCAGGCCAGGGGCCAGGCCAGGCAGGCAGGCCAGGCCAGGCCAGGGCCAGGCCAGGCCAGGCCAGGGCCAGGCCAGGCCAGGCCAGGCCAGGCCAGGCCAGGGCCAGGCAGGCCAGGCCAGGCCAGGCCAGGCCAGGGCCAGGCCAGGCCAGGCCAGGCCAGGCCAGGGCCAGGCCCAGGCCAGGCCAGGCCAGGCCAGGCCAGGGCAGGCCAGGCCAGGCCAGGGCCAGGCCCAGGCCAGGCCAGGCCAGGCCAGGCCAGGCCAGGCCAGGCCAGGCCAGGGCCAGGCCAGGCCAGGCCAGGCCAGGCCAGGCCAGGCCAGGCCAGGCCAGGCCAGCCTAGGGCCAGGCCAGGGCCAGGCCAGGGCCAGGGCAGGCCAGGCCAGGCCAGGGCCAGGCCAGGCCAGGGCCAGGCCAGGCCAGGCCCAGGCCAGGCCAGGCCAGGCCAGGGCCAGGCTAGGCCAGGGCCAGGCCAGGCCAGGGCCAGGCCAGGCCAGGCCAGGCCAGGGCCAGGCCAGGCCAGGGCCAGGAACAGGCCAGGGCTAGGCCAGGCCAGGCCAGGCCAGGGCCAGGGCCAGGCCAGGCCAGGCCAGGCCAGGCCCAGGTCAGGCCAGGCCAGGGCAGGCCAGGGCCAGGCCAGGCCAGGCCAGGGCCAGGGCCAGGCCAGGCCAGGCCAGGGCCAGGCCAGGCCAGGCAGGGCCAGGCCAGGCCAGGCCAGGCCAGGCCAGGCCAGGGCCAGGCCAGGCCAAGGCCAGGCCAGGCCAGGCCAGGCCTAGCAGGGCTAGGGCCAGGGCCAGGGCCAGGCCAGGGCCAGGCCAGGCCAGGCAGGAGGCCAGGCCAGGCCAGGCCAGGCCAGGCCAGGCCAGGGCCAGGCCAGAAGCCAGCCCAGGCCAGGCCAGGCCAGGCAGGCCAGGGCCAGGCCAGGGCTAGGCCAGGCCAGGCCAGGCCAGGCCAGGCCAGGCCAGGCCAGGGCAGGCCAGGCCAGGCCAGGCCAGGCCAGGCCAGGCCAGGCCCAGGCCAGGCCAGGCCAGGCCAGGCCAGGCCAGGCCAGGCCAGGCCAGGCCTGGGCCAGGCCAGGGCAGGGGGCCAGGGCAAGGCCAGGGCCAGGCCAGGCCAGGCCAGGGGCAGGCCAGGCCAGGCCAGGCCAGGGCAGGCCAGGCCAGGCCAGGCCAGGGCCAGGCCAGGCCCAGGCCAGGGCCAGGCAGGGCCAGGCCAGGCCAGGCCAGGCCAGGCCAGCCAGAGCCAGGCCAGGCCAGGCCAGGCCAGGCCAGAGCCAGGCCAGGCCAGCCAGGCCAGGCCAGGCACAGGCCAGGCAGGCCAGGCCAGGCCTGGGGCCTGGGCCAGGCCAGGACAGGCCAGGCAGGCCAGGGCCAGGGCCAGGCCAGGCCAGGCCAGGGCAGGCCAGAACAGGCCAGGCCAGAGCCAGGGCACAGGCCAGGCACAGGGCCAGGCCAAGGCCAGGCCAGGGCCAGGCCCAGGGCCAGGCCAGGCCAGGCCAGGCCAGGCCAGGCCAGGCCAGGCCAGGGCCAGGCCAGGCCAGGGCCAGGCCAGGCCAGGCCAGGCCAGGCCAGGCCAGGGCAGGCCAGGGCCAGGCCAGGCCAGGCCAGGCCAGGCCAGGGCCAGGCCAGGCCAGGCCTAGGCCAGGCCAGACCCAGGCCAGGCCAGGCCAGGGCCAGGGCTGGGCCAGGCCAGGGCAGGCCAGGCCAGGGCAGGGCAGGCTAGCAGGCCAGACCAGAGCCAGGCCAGACAAGGCCAAGACTAGGACAGGCCAGGGCCAGGCCAGGGCCTTAGGCCAGGCCAGGCAAGGGCCAGGCCAAGGAGAGGGCCAGGCCAAGGCCAGGCAGCCAGCAGGCCAGGCCAGGCCAGGGCCAGGACCAGGCCAGAGCCAGGCTAGGACAGGCCTAGGTCACTGCCAGGCCAGGCCAGGGCCAGGCTCAGGGCCAGGCCAGGGCCAAGCCAGGCCAGGCCAGGCCAGGCCAGGCCAGGGCCAGGGCCAGGGCCAGGCCAGGCCAGGCCAGGCTAGGCAGGGCAAACATAGGCTGGGCCAGCTAGGCCAGGCCAGGCCAGGCCAGGCCAGGCCAGGCCAGGCCAGGGCCAGGGCTAGGCCAGGCCAGGCCAGGGCCAGGGCCAGGGCAGGCTAGGCAAGGCCAGGCAGGGCAGGGCCAGGGCCAGGCCAGGGCCAGGCCAGGCCAGGCCAGGCCAGGCCAGGCCAGGCCAGGCCAGGCCTAGGGCAGGGCCAGGCAGGCCAGGGCCAGGCCAGGGCCAGGGCAGGGCCAGGGCAGGCAGGCCAGGCAGGGCCAGGCCAGGCCAGGCCAGCAGGGCCAGAGCCAGCAGGGCCAGGCCAGGCCAGGGCAGGGCAGGGCAGGCCCAGGCCAGGCCAGGCCAGGCCAGGCCAGGCCAAGGCCAGGCCAGGCCAGAGCCACGGCACAGGCCTAGGCCTAGGCCAGGCCAGGCCAGGCCAGGCAGGCCTAGGCCAGGCCAGGGCCAGGCCAGGGCCAGGCCAGGGCCAGGCCAGGCCAGGCCAGGCCAGGCCAGGCCAGGCCAGGCCAGGCCAGGCCAGGCCAGGCCAGGGCCAGGCCAGGCCAGGACAGGGCTCAGGCCAGGCCAGGCCAGGCCAGGCCAGGGCCTGGGGCCAGGCAGGGCCAGGGCCAGGCCAGGCTTAGGCCAGGCACGGCCAGGCCAGGCCAGGCCAGGCCAGGAGCAGGCCAGGGCCAGGCCAGGCCAGGCAGGGGCAGGGCAGGGCAGGGCCAGAGCCAGAGCAAGGGCCAGGCCAAGACCAGGGCCAGGCCAGGCCAGGACCAGGCCTAGGCCAGGCCAGGGCCAGGCCTGGGCCAGGCCAGGCCAGGGCCAGGCCAGGCCAGGCCCAGGCCAGGGTCAGGGCAGGCCAGGCCAGGGCCAGGGCCAGGCCAGGCCAGGCCAGGGCAGGGGCAGGGCAGGGCAGAGGGGCTAGTGGCAGGCCAGGCCAGGCAGGGCCACTGCAGGCCAATAGGCCAGGCCAGCCAGGGCAGGCCAGGCCAGGGCAGGCCAGGGGCCAGGGCCAGGCCAGGCCCAGGCCAGGGCCAGGCCAGGCCAGGCCAGGCCAGGCCAGGCCCAGAGCCCAAGGGCAGGCCAGGCCAGGCCAAGTGCCAGGCCCAGGCCAGGGCCAGGCCAGAGCAAGGGCCAGGGGCCAGGCCAGGGCAGGGCCAGGCCAGGGCCAGGCCAGGCCAGGCCAGGCCAGCCAGGGCCAGGACAGGGCCAGGCCAGGGCCAGGGCCAGGCCAGGCCAGGCAGAGGCAGAGGCAGGGCAGGCCAGGGCCAGGCCAGGCCAGGCCTAGGCCAGGGCCAGGCCAGGCCCAGGCCAGGCCAGGCCAGAGCCAGGCCAGGCAGGGCCAGGCCCAGGCCAGGACAGGCAGGACAGGGCCAGGGCCAGGCCAGGCCAGGCCAGGCTCAGGCGCCAGGGAACAGGCCCAGGCAGGCCAGGTCAGGCCAGGCCAGGCCAGGCCAGGCCAGGCCAGGCTGGCCAGGCCAGGCCAGGCCAGGCCAGGCCAGGTCAGAGCCAGGCCAGGCCAGGGCATAGGCCAGGCCAGAGCCAGACTGGGCCAGGCCAGGCCAGGCCAGGGCCAGGAAAGGATCAGGCCAGGCCAGGGCCAGGTTAGGGCCAGGGCAGGGCCAGGCCAGAACCAGGGCCAGGCCAGGGCCAGGGCCAGGGCCAGAGAAGGGCCAGGGCTAGGTTAGGCCAGGCTAGGCCAGAGCAAAGGGCAGGATAGGCCAGGCCCAGGCCAGGCCAGGCCAGGGCTAGGCCAGGGCAGGGGAGGGGCCAGGTCAGGCCAGGGCCAGGCCAGGCCAGAGCCAGGCCAGGACTAGGCCAGGACAGGCCAGGCCTAGGGCCAGGCCTAGGCCAGAGCAGGCCAGGGCCAGGGCCAGGCCAGGGCCAGGCAGGCCAGGCCACAGCCAGGCAGGGCCAGGCCAGGCCTAGGCCTAGGCAGGGCCAGGCCAGGCCAGGGCCAGGCCAGGCCCAGGCCAGGGCCAGGCCAGGGCCAGGCCAGGGGCAGGCCAGGGGCAGGGAAAGGGCCAGGAGCCAGGCCAGGGCCAGGCCAGGCCTGCAGGCATGGCCAGGCCCAGGCCTGGGCCTGGAGGCAGGCCAGGCCAGTGCCAGGCCCAGGCCTAGCCAGGCAGAGCCAGGCCAGGGCAGGCCAGGGCCAGGGCCAGGGCCAGGCCCAGGCCAGGCCAGGCCAGAGCCTGGGGCCACTGGCTTGCCAGGCCAGGCCAGGCCCAGGCCAGGCCAGGCAGGCCAGGGCAGGCAGGGCCAGGCCTGGGCCAGGGCCAGGCCAGGCCAGGGCCAGGCCAGGCCAGGGCCAGGCCAGGCCTCAGGGCCAGGCCAGGCCAGGCCAGTGGCAGGCCCAGGCCAGCAGTGCCCAGGCCAGGCCAGGCCAGGCCAGGCCAGGCCAGGCAGGCCTAGGCAGAGGGCAGGGCAGGGCAGGGCAACGGCAAGGGCAGGCTGGCCATGGCAGGCCAGGCCAGGGCCAGGCCAGCACAGGCCAGGCCAGGCCTGGGCCAGGCCAGGCCAGGCAGGCCAGGCCAGGCCAGGGCCAGGCCAGGGCCCAGGGCCAGGCCAGGGCCAGGGGAGGCTAGGCCAGGCCTAGGCCAGGCCAGGCCAGGCCAGGGCAGGGCCAGGGCCAGGCCAGGGCCAGGCCAGGGCCAGGCAGGCAACCAGGCTAGGCCAGGCAGGCCAGGCCAGGCCAGGCCAGGGCCAGGCAGGCCAGGCCAGGCCAGGCCAGGCAAGGGGTCAGGCCAGGCCAGGCCAGGCCAGGCAGGGCAGGCCAGGCCAGGGCAGGCTGGAGGGCCAGAGCCAGGCCAGGCCAGGCCAGGCAAGGCCAAAGAGGCCAGGGCCAGGCCTGGGCCAGGGCCAGAGCCAGGCTGAGTAGAGGCCAGAGCCAGGCCAGGCCAGGCCAGGGCCAGGCCAGGCCAGGGCCAGGCCAGACCCAAGGATAGGCCAGGCCCAGGGCCAGGCCAGGCAGGGCCAGGGCCAGACCAGGCCAGGGCCAGGCCAGGCTAGGCCAGGCCAGGCCAGGCCAGGGCCAGGCCAGGCCAGGCCCAGGGCCAGGGCAGGCCAGGCCAGGCCAGGCCAGGCCTAGGCAGGCCAGGCCTAGGCCAGGCCAGGGCCAGGACAGGGCCAGGCCAGCACAACTGCAGGGCCAGGCCAGGCCCAGGCCAGGCCCAGGCCAGGACAGAAAAGCTGGGCCAGGGCCAGGGCCAGGGCCAGGCCAGGCCAGGCCAGGCCAGGGGCCAGGCCAGGGCAGGGCCAGGCCAGGGCCAGGCCAGGCCAGGCCAGGCAGGGCAGGCCAGGCCAGGCCAGGCCAGGCCAGGCCAGGCCAGGCCAGGCAGGCACAGGCCAGGCAGGGCAGGCCAGGCCAGGAGCTGGGCCAGGGCCAGGCCAGGCCAGGCCAGGCCAGGCCAGGCCAGGGCCAGGCCAGGCCAGGCCAGGCCAGGCCAGGCCAGGCCAGGCCAGGCCAGGCCAGGCCAGGGCCAGGCCAGGCCAGGCCAGGCCAGGCCAGGGCCCAGGCCAGGGCAGGCCAGGCCAGGCCAGGCAGGCAGGGCAGGCCAGGGCCAGGGCCAGGGCCAGGGCCAGGCCAGGCCAGGCCAGGCCAGGCCAGGCCAGGCCAGGCCAGGGCAGGCAGGGCAGGGCAGGGCAGGGCAGAGGCAGAGGCAGGCCAGGCCAGGCCAGGCCAGGCAGGGCCAGGCCAGGCCAGGCCAGGCCAGGCCAGGCCAGGCCAGGGCCAGGCCAGGCCAGGCCAGGCCAGGCCAGGCCAGGCCAGAGCCAGGGCCAGGCCAGGCCAGGGCCAGGCCAGGGCAGGCCAGGCCAGGCCAGGCAGGCCTGGGGCCAGGCCAGGCAGGGGCAGGGCCAGGCCAGGCCAGGCCACCTGCCAGGCCAGGGCCAGGAAGAGGCCAGGCCAGGCAGGTCACGGCCAGAACAGGCCAGGGCCAGGCCAGGCCAGGCTGGGCCAGCCTGGGCAGGGCCAGGCCAGGGCCAGGGCCAGGCCAGGCCAGACTAGGCCAGGCCAGGCCAGGCCAGGCCAGGCCAGGGGCCAGGCCAGGCCAGGACCAGGCCAGGGCCAGGCCAGGCCAGCCAGCCAGGCACAGGCCAGGCAGGCCAGGCCAGGGCCAGGCCCAGGGCAGGCCAGGCCAGGCCAGGCCAGGCCAGGCCAGGCCAGGCCAGGCCAGGCCAGGCCAGGCCAGGCCAGGCCAGGGCCAGGCAGGGCAGGGCAGGGCCAGGCAGGCAGGGCCAGGCCAGGCCAGGCGCCAGGCCAGGGCCAGGCCAGGCCAGGCCAGGGCAGGCCAGGCCAGGCCAGGCCAGACACGGCCAGGCCAGTGCCAGGCCAGGGCCTGGGCCAGGCCAAGGCCTGGGCCCAGGCCAGGGCCAGGCCAGGCCTAGGCCAGGGCCACGCCAGGGCCGGGCAGGGCAGGGAAACGAGCCAGGCCAGGCCAGGGCCAGGCCTAGGCCAGGCAAGGACCTGGGCCAGGCCAGTGCCTAGCCAGGCCAGGCCGTGCCAGGCCTAGGGCC
This sequence comes from Nanger dama, assembly GCA_917880005.1. Lineage (NCBI taxonomy): Eukaryota > Metazoa > Chordata > Mammalia > Artiodactyla > Bovidae > Nanger > Nanger dama. The sequence continues at coordinate 72,380 of CAKJTW010000253.1, read as the reverse complement.
AGTGACAGAGCCAGGGCAAGGACACGGCCAGGCCAGGCCAGGCAGGCCAGGCCAGGCCAGCGGCAGAGCCAGGCCAGGCCAGGCCTGGCCAGGCCAGGGCAGGGCAGAGGCAAGGGCAGGGCAGGGGCTGGGGCCAGGCCAGGCCAGGCCAGGCCAGGGCCACAGCCAGGCCAGGCCACTGCCAGGCCTAGCACCAGGCCAGGCCAGGCAGGCAGGGCAGGGCCAGGCCAGGCAGGCCAGGCCTCAGAGCCAGGCCAGGCCAGGACCAGGCCTAGGGCCAGGCCAGCCAGGCCAGGCCAGGCCAGGCCAGGCCAGGCCAGGCCAGGCCAGGGCAGGGGCAGGGCCTGGGGACAGGCCAGAACAAGAGCCAAGCAGGCCAGGGCCAGGCCAGGCCAGGCCAGGGCCAGGCCAGGCCCAGGCCTAGGCCAGGCCAGTGCCAGGCCTAGGACCAGGACAGCCTTAGGCCAGGGCCAGTGCCAGCGCCAGGCCAAGGCCGGCCAGGACAGGCCAGGCCAGGCCAAGGCCAGGGCCAGGCCAGGCCTAGGCCAGGACACCCAGGCCTGGGCCAGTGCCAGGCCAGGCCAGGGCCTAAGGCAGGCAGGCCAGACCAGGCAGGCCTAGGCCAGGCCTGGGGGCCAGGCCAGGCCTAGCCCAGGCCAGCCACACTGCCAGGCCCAGGCCACAAGAGGCCCAGGCCTAGGCCAGGCCAGAACAGGCCAGGCCAGGCCTAGGCACAGGGCCACGGCCAGTGCCTCAGGACTCCAGGATCAGCCTTAGGTCAGCACTAGGCCAGGCCCAGGCCATACTAGGCCAGGCCAGGCCAGGCCAGGCCAGGGCAGGCCAGGCCAGGGGCAGGGAAGAGACAGGCCATGGCCTGGGGTCAGGCCAGGCCTGGGGCAGGCCAGGGACAGGCCAGGCCAGTGCCAGGCCTAAGAATCAGGCCAGGCCAGGCCAGGCTTGCCAGGGCCAGGGCCAGGGCCAGGCCAGGGCCAGGCCAGGGCCAGGGCCAGGGCCAGGCCAGTGCTAGGCAGGGCTAGGCCAGGCTTAGGCCACGGTTAGGGCAGGGCAGGGCAGGGCCAGGCCAAGGCCAGGGCCAGGTCCAGAATTAGGACCAGGGCCAGGGGCCAGGCCAGGGCCAGGCCATTGCCAAGCTTAGGCCAGGCCAGGGCAGGCCTGGGGCGGGCAGTGCTAAGGCCAGAGCCAGGCCAGGCGGGCCAGGCAGGCCAGGGCCAGGCCAGTGCCAGTGCCAGGCCAGGCCAGAGGCCATGGCCTAGGCCTAGGACAGGGCCAAGGCCAGGCCAGAGCCAGGCCAGCGGCAGGCCTAGGGGCTGTGGCCTGGTGGGCCAGAGCCAGAGCCAGGGACGGGCAGGCTAGGCAGTGGCAGGCCTAGGCCAGGGGCAGGGCCAAACGAGCAGGCAAGGGCCATGGCCAGGCTAGGCCAGGGCCAGGCCACGGCCAAGGCCAGGACAACTGAGGCCAGGCCTAGGCCCAGGCCAGGCAAGGGACAGTGCCAGGCTAGGCCAGGTCCAGGGGCAGGCCTTAGACCAGGGCCAGGACAGGTCCAGGACCAGGCCAGGTAGGCCAGGCTAGGCTGGGCTAGCCAGGCCAGGCCAGGAAGGGGCTGAGGCCCAGGACAGGTGCCAGGCCAAAGCCAGGACTAGGCCAGAGCCAGGACCAGGGCCAGGCCAGGCCAGGCCAGGACAGGAGCCAGGTGCAGGCAGGGCAGGGCAGGGCGGGGCTGGCCAGTGCAAGGCCAGGCCAAGGCCACTGCTGGCAGAGGCCTATGGCCAGTGCCTTGGCCAGGCCAGGCCAGGGCCTAGGGCCTGGGGACAGGGCCAGCGCCTGGCCCAGGCCAGGCCTACAGGCCAGGACAGGCCTAGGGCCAGGCCAGGCCAGGCCAGTGCCTGGGCTGGGACAGGGCCTGCCTTAGGCCAGAGCCACAGGCAGCCAGCCAGGCCCAGGCCAGAGCCCAGGCCAGTGCCAGGCCTAGTGTCCAGGCCAGGCCAGGCCAGGCCAGGCCAGAGCCAGGCCAGGCCAGGCCAGGCCAGGGCCAGGGCCAGGCCAGGCCTAGGCCAGGGCCAGGACACTGTTAGGCCAGGGCCAGGCCAAGGCCAGGCCAGGCTAGGGCAGAGGAAGGCACAGGCCAGGGGCCAGGCAGGCCAGGCCAGGGCCAGGCCAGGCCAGGCCTGGCCAGGCCAGGCCAGGCTAGGCCAGTGCCAGGCAGGCAAGGCCTAGGCCCAGGACATGGCAAGGGCCAGGCCAGGCCAGGCCTAAGGAGGGACAGGACCAGGGCCAGTGCCTAGGCCAGGCCAGGGCCTGGGCCAGGCCAGGCCGGGACAGGCACAGGGCCATCGCCACGGCCCAGGTCCAGGCCAGAGCCAGAGCCAGGCCAAGGCACAGGGCAGGGCCAGAGCCATGGCCAGGGCCAGGCCAGGCCAGGCCAGGCCAGGGCCAGGCCAGGCCAGGCCAGGCCTGGGCCAGGACAGGCCAGGACCAGGCCAGGCCAAGGACAGGCCAGGACAGGACAGGCCAGGCCAGGTGCCATGGCCAGGCCAGAGCCCAGGCAGGGACAGGACAGGGCAGGCCAGGCCAGGCCAGGATCAACCAGGCCAGGCCAGGCCAGGCCAGGCCAGGCCAGGCCAGGCCAGGCCAGGCCAGGCAGGCCAGGCCAGGCCAGGCCAGGCCAGGGCCACGCCAGGCCAGGCCAGGCCAGGCAGGCCAGGCCACGGGAGGCCAGGGCCTAGGCCAGGCCAGGACAGGCCAGGGCCAGGCCTAGGCCAGGCCAGGCCAAGGGGCCTAGGCCAGACCAGGCAGGCCAGGCCAAAGCCAGACCAGGAACAGAGCCAGGACCTGGTCCATGGTCAGGCCAGGCCAGGCAGGGCCAGGCCACGGCCAGTGCCAGTGCCTAGTGCCAGGCCTAGGCCAGGCCAGGCCAAGGCCAGGCTAGGCCCAGGACAGATGCTAGGCACAAACCCAGGACCAGGCCAGAGCCAGGACCAGGGCCAGGCCAGGCCAGGCCAGGCAGGGTCCGGGCCTAGGCCTTGGACAGACTAGGCCAGGCCAGGCCTAGGCCAGGACAGCCTTAGGACAGGGCCACTGCCAGGGCCAGGGCCAGGGCCCGGCCAAAGCCAGGACTAGTGCCAGGCCTTAGATCAGGCCATGGCCAGGGCCTAGGCCAGTGCCAGGCCAGGCAGGGCCAGGCAGGGCCAGGCGCTGGGGCTAGGCCTAGGCCAGGCCAGTGCCACCACAGGCCTAGGCCAGGCAAGGCCAGGCCAGGGCTCAGGCCAGGCCAGAACATTGCCAGGCCAGGCCAGGCCAGGCCTAGGGCCAGGGCCAGTGCCAAGGCACGGCCAGTGCCAGGCCAGGCCAGGACTGGGCAAGGGCCAGTGCCTAGTGCCAGGCCTAGGCCAGGCCAGGCCATGGCCTGGGGCCCAGGAACAGGGTCCGGCCAGGGGCAGGGTCCGCTTGGGGCAGGCCAGGCCAGGCCAGGCCAGGCCAGGCCAGCAGGAGCCAGGGCAGGGCCAGGCCAGGCCAGGGCCAGAGCTGGCCAGGCCAGGCCAGGCCAGGGCCTAGCAACAGGCCAGGCCAGGCCTACGTCAGGCCAGGGCCAGGCCTGAGCCAGGCCAGGCCAGGCCAGTGTCAGGCCTAGGGCCAGACTAGGCCAGGACAGGGCAGGGCAGGGCCAAAGATATGTGGGCCAGGCCAGGCCAGGGCCAGGCCAGGCCAGGCCAGGCCAGGCCAGGCCTAGGCCAGGCAGGCCAGGCCAGGCCAGGGCCAGGCAGGCCAGTCCCCAGGCACAGGCAGGCCAGGTCAGAGCCAGGCCAGGCAGGCCAGGCCAGGCCAGGCCAGGCCACTGCCAGGCCAGGCCAGAAGAGGCCCAGGCCTAGGCCAGGCCAGAACAGGCCAGGCCAGGCCAGGCCAGGCCAGGACAGGCAGGCCAGGCCAGGCCCAGGCCAGGCCAGGCCAGGCCAGGCCAGGCCAGGCCAGGCCAGGCCAGGCCAGGGCCAGGCCAGGGCCAGGGCCAGGCCAGGCCAGCATGCCAGGCCAGGCCAGGCCCAGGCCAGGCCAGAGCCAGGCCAGGCCAGGAGCCAGGCAGGCTAGGCCAGGCCAGGCCAGGCCAGGCCAGGCCAGTGCCAGGCCAGGCCAGAGCCAGGCCAGGCCTAGGCCAGGACACCCCAGGCCAGGGCCAGGAGCCAGGCCAGGCCAGGCCTAAGCCCAGGCCAGGCCAGGACAGGCCAGGCAGGCCTAGGCCTAGGCCTGGGGCCGGGAGCCAGGCCTAGCACAGGACCAGCCACCACTGCCAGGCCCAGGCCAAGAGGCCCAGGCCTAGGCCAGGCAGGCCAAAACAGGCCAGGCCAGGCCTAGGCACAGGCCAGGCCAGGCCAGGCCAGGCCAGGGCCAGGCCAGGCCAGGCCAGGCCAGGCCAGGCCAGGCCAGGCCAGGCCAGGCCAGGCCCAGGCCAGGCCAGGCCAGGCCAGGCCAGGCCAGGCCAGGCCAGGCCAAGGCAGGCAGGGCAGAGGCAGGCCTAGCCTAAATAGGCCAGGGCTGGGCCAGGACAGGCCAGGCCAGGCCAGGCCAGGGCCAGGACTACAGCCAGGCCAGGCCAAGGCAGGGACAGGACAGGCCAGGGCCAGGGCCAGGCCAGGGCCAGGCCAGGGCCAGGGCCAGTGCCAGGCACCGTGGCCTAGGCCAGGCCACGGCCAGGCCAGGGCAGGCAGAGCCAGGCTTAGGCCAGGCCAGTGACAGGGCCTACTTTAGGCCAGGCCATAGCCAGGCCAGGCCAGGCCAGGCCAGGCCAGGCCAGTGCCAGGACAGGCCAGGTGCAGGGCAGGGCAGGGCATGGGCCAGGGGCCAGGCAGGCTGCCAGGCCAGGCCAAGGCCACTGCTGGCCGAGGGCCATGGCCAGTGCTCTTGGCCAGGCCAGGCCAGGCCAGGGCCTAGGACAGGGCCAGTGCCTGGCCTAGGCCAGGCCTAGGCCAGGGCAGGTCCAGGTGCAGCAGGCCAGGCCAGGCCAGGCTGCCAGGCCAGGCAGGCCAGGCCAGGGCCAGGCCAGAGCCAAGGCCAGTGCCAGGTCCAGGGCAAGGGCCAGGGCCAGGGCCAGGCCAAGACCAGGGCCAGGGCAGGTCCAGGACCAGATATAGGGTTAGGCTAGGCTAGGGCAGGCTAGGCCAGGCCAGGCCAGGCCAGGCCAGGCTAGGCTAGGGCCAGGTTAGGTCAGGCCAGGCTAGGGGTTAGGGCCAGGTTAGGCCAGGCCAGCCAGGTCATGGTTAGGCCAGGACAGGGCCAGGACCAAGGCTAGTGCCAGGGCCATGGATAGGCCAGGCAAGTATAGGCCAGGACTAGTGCCTAGTCCATGGTTAGGCTAGAACTAAGGGCAGGGACAGGCCAGGACGTAGGCTATGGCTAGGAACAGGGTAGGCTAGGCAAGGATAGGCCAGGCCAGGGCCAGGCCAGGCCAGGCCAGGCCAGGCAATGGCCAGAGGCCTAGGACAGGCAGGCTAGGCCAAAGCTAGGCCAGGCCAGAGCCAGGACCAGGGCCAAGGCAGGCCAGGCCAGGCCAGGCCAGGCCAGGCCAGGCCAGGCCAGGGCCAGGCCAGGCCAGGCCAGGCCAGGCCAGGCCAGGCCAGGCCAGGCCAGGCCAGGCCAGGGCCAGGGCCAGGGCCTGGCCAGGCAGGGGACAAGGCCAGCGACAGGCCAGGCCAGGCCTAGGGCCAGGCCACGGCCAGGGCATGGGCAGAGGCAAGGCCAAGGCAAGGCATGGGCCAGGCCAGGCCAGGCCAGGCCAGGCCAGGGCCAGGCCAGGCCAGGCCAGGCCAGGCCAGGCCAGGCCAGGCCAGGCCAGGCCAGGGCAGGACAGGCAGGATCAGGCCAGGCCAGGCCACGACCAGGCCTAGGCCAGGCCAGGCCAGGGCCAGGGTCACAGGCCAGGCCAGGACAGGCCCAGCTGTCAACAGGCCAGGACCAGGCCTAGGCCCAGGGCCAGGCCAGGCCAGGCCAGGCCAGGCCAGGCAGGCCAGGGCCTTGACTCAGGACTGGCAGGCCAGGCCAGGGCCAGGCCAGGCAGGCCAGGCCAGGCCAGTGCCCAGGCCAGGCCAGGCCAGGCCAGAGGCCCCAGAGCCCAGGACAAAGCCAGGCCAGAGCCAGAGCCAGGCCAGGGCCTGGCCAGGCCAGGGCAGGGCCTGGGCAAGGCAAGGCAGGGCATGGGCCAGGGGCCAGGCCAGGCCAGGGCCAGGCTCACGCAGAGCCAGAGCCAGGCCTTGGGACCAGGCCCATCGCCCAGGCCAGGCCAGGCCAGGGGCAGGGCAGGGCCCAGGTCACACCAGGCCAGACCAGAGCCAGGCCAGGCCCTGGGCCAGGCCTCAGAGCCAGGCCATGGCCAGTGCCTGGGCCAGGCCAGGCCTATGGCCAGGCCAGGCCCACGCCTGGGCTGCAGGCCTAGGCCTAGGGTCAGCCAGGGGCCAGGACAGGACCAGGCCAGCCACCACCGGCAGGGCCAGAAGACGACAGCCCAGGCCTAGGCCATGCCTAGAACAGGCCAGGCCAGAGCCAGGCCCAGGCCAGGCACGGCAGGCCAGGGCCAGGGCCAGGAGCAGGGGCTAGGCCTAGGCCCAGGCCAGGCCAGGCCAGGCCAGGCCAGGCCAGGGCCAGGCCAGGCCAGGCCAGGCCAGGCAAGGCCAGGCCAGGCCAGGCCAGGGCCAGGGCCAATCAGGCCCAGGCCAGGCCAGGCCAGGCCAGGGGCCAGGCCAGGGCCAGGCCAGGCCAGGGCCAGGCCAGGGCCAGGCCAGGCCAGGCCAGGGCCAGGCCAGGCCAGGGCCAGGGCCAGGGCAGGCCAGGCCAGGCCAGGCCAGGCCAGGCCTAGGCCAGGCCAGGCCAGGCCAGGCCAGGCCAGGCCAGGGCCAGGCCAGGCCAGGGCCAGGCCAGGCCAGGCCAGGCCAGGCCAGGCAGGGCCCAGGCCAGGCCAGGCCAGGGCCAGGCCCAGGCCAGGCCAGGCCAGGCCAGGCCAGGCCAGGCCAGGCCAGGCCAGGCCAGGCCAGGCAGGCCAGGCCAGGGCCAGGCAGGCCAGGGCAGGGCAGGGCAGGGGCAGGGCAGGGCAGGGCCAGGCCAGGCCAGGCCTGGGGCAGGCCAGGCAGGGCAGGCCAGGCCAGGCCTTAGAGCCAGAGCCTAGGCCTAGGCCAGGCCAAGGGCAGGGCAGGGCCAGACCCAAGCACAGGGTGAGGCCCAGGGCCAGTGGCAGGGCAGGGCCAAGGCCAGACCAGGTGCAGGGCCAGGCCAGGCCCAGGACAGGCCAGGCCAGGCCTTAGAGCCAGGCCACGAGCAAGGCCAGGCCAGTGCCAGGCCAGGCTGGGGCCAGGCCACGGCCAGGCCTAGGCCTAGGCCCAGTGCAGGCCTCAGGCCTAGGCCGGGAGCTGGGGCCAGAGACAGGATCAGACTAGGCCACTGCCAGGCCAGGCCAGAAGAGCCCTAGGCCTAGGCCAGGCCAGAACAGGCCTAGGCCTATGGCCAGGCCAGAGCAGGGCATGGCCAAGACTAGGCCAGCAGGGCCAGGGCCAGGCCAACGCCAGGCCCAGGCCAGGCCTAGGACAGGCCTGGCCAGAGCCAGGCCAGGGCCAGTGCCAGGACTGGCCAGGCCAGGCACAGGCCTAGTGCCAGGCCAGGCCAGGCCAGTGCCAGGACCGAGGCAGGCCAGGCCAGGCGCAGGCCTAGGCCATGGCCAGACGACGAGGCCAGGGCCAGGCCAGGCCAGGCAGGGCAGGCCACGGCAGGGCAGGGCCAGGCCAGGCCAGGCCAGGCCAGGCCAGGCCAGGCCAGGCCAGGCCAGGCCACGGCCAGGCCAGGGCCAGACCCCAGGCCTAGGCCAGGCCAGGGCCAGGCCAGGGCCAGGCCAGGCCAGGCCAGGCACAGGGCCACGGACCAGGCCAGTGCCAGGCCAGGCCAGGCCAAGGGCCAGGCAGGGCAGGGCTGGAGCCAGGCCTAGGCCTAGAACCAGGCCAGGCCAGGCCAGGCCAGGCCAGGCCAGGCCAGGCCAGGCAGGCCAGGCCAGGCCAGGCCAGGCCAGGCCAGGCCAGGCCAGGCCAGGCCAGGCCAGGCCAGGCCAGGGCCAGGCCAGGCAGGGCCAGGCCAGGCCAGGCCAGGCCAGGCCAGGCCAGGCCAGGCCAGGCCTAGGCCAGGCCTGGGGCAGGACAGGACTAGGACTAGCACACTGGCCAGGCCAGGCAGAAGACGCCTAGGCCTAGGCCAGGCCCAAGATCAGAGGCAAGGCCAGGCCAGGCCAGGCCAGGCCAGGCCAGGCCAGGCCAGGCCAGGCAGGGACAGGCCAGGGCAGGGCAGGGCAGACGAGGCCAGGCCTAGACCGAGACAGTGCCAGGCCAGGCCAGGACAGGCCAGGGCAGGCCAGGCCAGGCCAGAGCCAGGACAGGGCCAGCCAGGGCCCAGGCCAGGGCCAGGGCCAGGCCAGGCCAGGCCAGGCCAGGCCAGGGCCAGGCCAGGCCAGGCCAGGCCAGGCCAGGCCAGGCCAGGCCAGGCCAGCCAAGGCCTGTGCCAGGCAGGGCCAGGCCAGGCCAGGCCAGGCCAGGCCCAGGCCAGGCCGCCTGCAGGGCATGGGCAGGGAAACGGATGGGGCCAGGCCATGGCCAGCCTAGGCCAGGCTGGCCGATCAGGCCAGGCCAGGGCCTAGGCAGGCCAGGCCAGTGCCAGTGCCAGAGCCCAGGCCCAGTGACAGAGCCAGGGCAGGGCAAGGCCAGGCCAGGGCCAGGCCAGGCCAGGCCAGGCAGGTGCTGGCAAGGGCTGATGCCTTACCTAGTGCCAGGCCAGGACAGGCCTGGGCCAGGCCTAGGCCTAGTGCCTAGGCCAGGCAAAGGCCAGGCCAGGGCCAGGCCAGGGCCAGGGCCTGGGCCTGGGCCAGGCCAGTGCAAGGGCCAGGGCCAGGCCAGGGCTAGGGCTAGGCCAGGCCAGGCCAGGCCAGAATAGGGCCAGGGCCAGTCCCAGGGCCAGGGCCAGGGCCAGGGCCTGGCCAGGCTAGGCCAGGGCCAGGGATTAGGCCAGGCCAGGCCAGGCCAGGGCCAGGCCATAGCCAGGCCAGGCCAGGGCTGGGGCCAGGCCAGGCCAGGCCCAGGCCTGCTAGGCCAGAGGCAGAAGAGGCCTAGGCCTAGGCCTCAGGCAAGAACAAAGCAGGCCAGGCCAGGCATTAGGCACTAGGCCAGGCCAGGACAGGCCAGGCCAGGGCCAGGGCCAGGGCTTAGGGCCAGGCCTAGGCCAGTGCCAGGACTAGGGCCAGGCCAGGCCAGGCCTAGGCCAGGACAGGGCATGCAGAGGCATGGGCTGGAGCCAGGCCAGGCCAGGACTGGGCCAGGGCCAGGCCAGTGACAGGCCAGAACCCAGGGCCAGCACCAGGCCAGGTGAGGCCAGGACAGGCTTAGGCCAGGCCAGGCCAGGCCAGGCCAGGCCAGGCCCAGGCCAGGCCAGGCCAGGGCCAGGCCAGGCCAGGCCAGGCCAGGCCAGGCCAGGCAGGCCAGGCCAGGCCAGGCCAGGGCCAGGCTCAGGCCAGGCCAGGCCTAGGCCAGGCTCAGGCCCGGCCTAAGACTCAGGCTGGGGCCAGGACAGGACAGGGCCAGGGCCAGGCCAGGCACCAGGCCAGGCCAGGCCAGGCCAGGCCAGGGCCAGGACCTAGGCCAGGCCAGAACAGGGCCAGGCCAGGCTCAGGCCAGGCAGGGCCAGGCCAGGCCAGGCCAGGCCAGGGGCAGGGCCAGGGCCAGGGGCCAGGCCAGGGCCCGGCCTAGGCCAGAGCCTAGGCCAGAGCCAGGCCAGGCCAGGGGCAGGCCAGGGCCAGGCCAGGCCCAGGCCAGGCCAGGCCAGGGCCAGGCCAGGGCCAGGGCAGGGCCAGGGCCAGGCCAGGCCAGGCCTAGGCCAGGGCCAGGGCCAGGGCCAGGCCAGGAGGGCCAGGCCAGGGCCAGGCCAGGCCAGGCCAGGCCAGGGCCAGGGCCAGGCCAGGCCAGGCCAGGGCCAGGCCAGGCCAGGCCAGGCCAGGAGCCAGGCCAGGCCAGGCCAGGCCAGGCCAGGCCAGGCCAGGCCAGGCCTAGGCCAGGCCCAGCCAGGCCAGGCCAGGCCTAGGCCAGGGCCAGGCCAGGCCAGGCCAGGCCCAGGGCCAGGCCAGGCCAGGCAGGGGTGAGGCCAGGCCAGGCCAGGCCAGGCCAGGGCCAGGGCCAGGGCAGGCCAGGCCAGGCCAGGGCTGGGCCAGGCCAGGCCAGGCCAGGCCAGGGCCAGGCCAGGCCCAGGCCAGGGCCAGGCCAGGCCAGAGCCAGGCAGGGCCAGGCCTAGGCCAGGGAAATCAGGGCCAGGACAGGCCAGGGCCAGGCCAGAGCCAGGCCAGGCCAGAACCAGTGGCAGGCCTAGGCCAGGGCCGAGCCAGGCCAGGGCCAGGCCAGGCCAGGACAGGCCAGGCCAGGCCAGGGCCAGGGCCAGGCCAGGCCAGGGCCAGGCCAGGCCAGGGCCAGGCCAGGCCAGGCCAGGGCCAGGGACAGGCCAGGCCAGGCCAGGCCAGGCCAGGCCAGGGCCAGGCCAGAGCCAGCCTGGCCAGGCCAGGCCAGACAGGCCAGGCTTAGGCCAGGGCCAGGCCAGGCCAGGCCAGGGGCCAGGCCAGGGCCAGGCCAGGCCAGGCCAGGCCAGGCCAGGCCAGGCCAGGGCAGGCCAGGGCCAGGGCAGGGCAGGGGCCAGGGCCAGGCCAGGCCAGGGGCAGGGCCAGGGCCAGGGCCAGGGCCAGGCCAGGCCAGGCCAGGCCAGGCTAGCCAGGCCAGGCCAGGCCTAGGACAGAGCCAGGCCAGGACAGGCCAGGCCAGGCCAGGCCAGGCCAGCCAGGGCCAGGCCAGGGCCAGGCCAGGGCCAGGCCAGGCCAGGCAGGCCTAGGCTAGGCCAGGCCAGGCCAGGGCCAGGCCAGGGCCAGGCCAGGCCAGGGCAGGGCCAGGCCAGGCAGGGCCAGGCTGGGGCCAGGGCCAGGGCTGGGGCCAGGGCTAGGCCAGGCCAGGCCAGGCCAGGGCCAGGCCAGGCCAGGCCAGGGCCAGGCCAGGCCAGGCCAGGCCAGGGCCAGGCCAGGGCCAGGGCCAGGCCCAGGCCAGGCCCAGGGCCAGGGCCAGGCCAGGCCAGGGCCAGGGCCAGGGCCAGGGCCAGGGCCAGGCCAGGCCAGGCCAGGCCAGGGCCAGGCCAGGCCTAGGCCAGGCCAGGGCCAGGCCAGGCCAGGGGCCAGGCCAGGCCAGGGCCAGGCCAGGCCAGGGCCAGGCCAGGCCAGGCCAGGGCCAGGCCAGGCCAGGCCAGGCCAGGCCAGGGCAGGGCAGGGCTGCAGGGGCCAGGCCAGGCCAGGCCAGGCCAGGCCAGGCCAGGCCAGGCCAGGCCAGGCCAGGCCAGGCCAGGGCTAGGCCAGGCCAGGCCCAGGCCAGGCCAGGCCAGGCCAGGCAGGGCCAGGGCCAGGTGCCAGGCCAGGGCCAGGGCCAGGCCAGGGCCAGGCCAGGGCCAGGGCCAGGCCAGGCCAGGCCAGGCCAGGCCAGGGCCAGGCCAGGCCAGGGCCAGGCCAGGCCAGGGCCAGGCCTAGGCCAGGCTAGGCAGGCCAGGCCAGGGCCAGGCCAGGCCAGGCCAGGCCAGGCCAGGCCAGGCCAGGCCAGGCCAGGGGCCAGGCCAGGCCAGGCCAGGCCAGGCCAGGGCCAGGGCCAGGCCAGGCCAGGCCAGGCCAGGGCCAGGGCCAGGCCAGGCAGGGGCAGGCCAGGCCAGGCCAGGCCAGGGCCTGGGCCAGGCCAGGCCAGGCCAGGCCAGGCCAGGCCAGGCCAGGCCAGGCCAGGCCAGGGCCAGGGCCAGGCCAGCCAGGCCAGGCCAGGGCCAGGCCAGGCCAGGCCAGGCCAGGGCCAGGGCCAGGCCAGGCCAGGCCAGGCCAGGCCAGGCCAGGGCAGGCCAGGCAGGCCTAGGCCAGGGCCAGGGCCAGGCCAGGCCAGGGCCAGGCCAGGGCCAGGCCAGGGGCCAGGCCAGGGCCAGGCCAGGCAGGGCCAGGCCAGGGCCAGGCCAGGCTAGGCCAGGCCTCCAGGCCAGGCCTGGGCCAGGGCCAGGCCAGGCCAGGCCAGGGCCAGGCCAGGCAGGCCCAGGGCCAGGCCAGGCCAGGCCAGGGCCAGGCCAGGCCAGGGCCAGGCCAGGGCCAGGGCCAGGGCCAGGGCCAGGCCAGGGCCAGGGCCAGGCCAGGCCAGGGCCAGGGCCAGGCCCAGGCCAGGGCAGGGCTAGGCCAGGCCAGGGCCAGGCCAGGCCAGGCTCAGGCCAGGCCAGGGCCCAGGCCAGGCCAGGGCCAGGGCCAGGCCAGGCCAGGGCCAGGCCAGGCCAGGCCAGGCCAGGCTAGGCCAGGCCAGGGCAGGCCAGGCCAGGCCAGGGCCAGGGCCAGGCCAGGCCAGGCCAGGGCCAGGCCAGGCCAGGCCAGGGCAGGCCAGGGCCAGGGCCAGGCCAGGCCAGGGCCAGGCCAGGCCCAGTGCCAGGCCAGGCCAGCCAGGCCAGGCCAGGCCAGGCCAGGACTAGGCCAGCCAGGCCCAGGCCAGGCCAGGCCAGGCCAGGGCCAGGGCCAGGCCAGGGCCAGGCCAGGCCAGGCCAGGCCAGGCCAGGGCCAGGCCAGGCCAGGCCAGGCCAGGCCAGGGGCAGGCCAGGGCCAGGCCAGGCCAGGCCAGGCCAGGGCAGGGCCAGGCCAGGCCAGGCCAGGCCAGGCCAGGCTGGCAGGGCCAGGCCAGGCCAGGCAGGGCCAGGCCAGGGCCAGGCCAGGCCAGGGCCAGGGCAAGGCCAGGCCAGGCCAGGCCAGGCCAGGCCAGGCCAGGGCCAGGGCAGGCCAGGCCAGGCCAGGCCAGGCCAGGGCCAGGGCCAGGCCAGGGCCAGGCCAGGGCCAGGCCAGGCCAGGGCCAGGGGCAGGGCCAGGCCAGGCCAGGCCTAGGGCAGGCCAGGCCAGGCCAGGGCCCAGGGCCAGGCCAGGCCAGGCCAGGCCAGGGCCAGGCCCAGGCCAGGCCAGGCCCAGGTCAGGCCAGGCCAGGCCAGGCCAGGGCCAGGCCAGGCCAGGCCAGGCCAGGCCAGGGGCCAGGCCAGGCCAGGCCAGGCCAGGCCAGGCCAGGGCCAGGGCCAGGCCCAGGGCCAGGGCAGGCCAGGCCCAGGGCCAGGCCAGGCCAGGCCAGGCCCAGGCCAGGGCCAGGCCAGGCCAGGGCCAGGCCAGGGTGCCAGGCCAGGCCAGGCCAGGCCCAGGCCAGGCCAGGGCAGGGCCCAGGCCAGGCCAGGCCAGGCCAGGCCAGGCCAGGCCAGGCCAGGCCAGGGCCAGGCCAGGGCCAGGGCCAGGCCAGGCCAGGGCCAGGGCCAGGCCAGCCAGGCCAGGCCAGGCCCAGGGCCAGGCCAGGCCAGGCCAGGCCAGGCCAGGGCCAGGGCCAGGCCAGGCCAGGCCAGGGCAGGCCAGGCCAGGGCCCAGGCCAGGCCAGGCCAGGCCAGGCCAGGGCAGGCCAGGCCAGGGCCAGGGCAGGCCAGGCCAGGCCAGGCCAGGCCAGGCCAGGCCTAGGGCCAGGCCAGGCCAGGCCAGGCCAGGCCAGGGCCAGGGCAGGGCAGGCCAGGGCCAGGCCTAGGCCAGGCCAGGCCAGGCCAGGCCAGGGCCAGGGCCAGGGCCAGGCCAGGCCAGGCCAGGCCAGGGCCAGGCCAGGCCAGGCCAGGGCCAGGCCAGGGCCAGGCCAGGCCTAGGGCTGGGGCCAGGGCCAGGCCAGGCCAGGGCCAGGCCAGGCCAGGCCAGGCCAGGCCAGGGCCCAGGCCAGGCCAGGCCAGGCCAGGGCCAGGGCCAGGCCAGGGCCAGGCCAGGCCAGGCCAGGCCAGGCCAGGCCAGGGCCAGGCCAGGCCAGGCCAGGCCAGGCCAGGCCAGGCCAGGCCAGGGCCAGGCCAGGCCAGGCCAGGCCAGGGCCAGGGCCAGGCCAGGGCCAGGCCAGGCCAGGCCAGGCCTAGGCCAGGGCCAAGGCCAGGGCCAGGCCAGGCCAGGCCAGGCCAGGCCAGGGCCAGGCCAGGGCCAGGCCAGGCCAGGCCAGGGCCAGGGCCAGGCCAGGGCCAGGCCAGGGCCAGGCCAGGCCAGGCCAGGGCAGGGCCAGGCCAGGCCAGGCCAGGCCAGGCCAGGCCAGGGCCAGGGCCAGGCCAGGGCCAGGGCCAGGCCAGGGCCAGGGCCAGGCCAGGCCAGGGCAGGCCAGCCCAGGCCAGGGCCAGGGCCAGGCCAGGCCAGGCCAGGCGGCCAGGCCAGGCCAGGCCAGGCCAGGCCAGGGGCAGGGCAGGCCAGGGCCAGGCAGGGCCAGGGCCAGGCCAGGGCCAGGCCAGGGCTCAGGCCAGGCCAGGCCAGGGCCAGGCCAGGCCAGGGCAGGCCAGGCAGGGCCAGGCTCAGGCCAGGCCAGGCCTGGGGCCAGGCCAGGCCAGGCCAGGCCAGGGCCAGGCCAGGCCAGGCAGGGCCCAGGCCAGGCCCAGGCCAGGCCAGGGCCAGGCCAGGCCAGGGCCAGGCCAGGCCTGCCAGGCCAGGCCAGGCCAGGCCAGGCCAGGCCAGGCCAGGCCAGGGCCAGGGCCAGGCAGGCCAGGCCAGGCCAGGGCCAGGCCAGGCCAGGCAGGCCAGGCAGGCCAGGGCCAGGGCCAGGCCAGGGCCAGGCCAGGCCAGGCCAGGGCCAGGCCAGGCAGGAGGCCAGGCCAGGGCTGCCAGGCAGGCCAGGCCAGGCCAGGCCAGGCCAGGCCAGGCCAGGCCAGGGCCAGGCCAGGCCAGGCCAGGCCAGGGCCAGGGCAGGGCCAGCTTAGGCAGGCCAGGGCCAGGCCAGGCCAGGCCAGGCCAGGCCAGGCCAGGGCCAGGGAGGCCAGGCCAGGCCAGGCCAGGGCCAGGCCAGGCCAGGGGCAGGCCAGGGCCAGGCCAGGCCAGGGCCAGGCCAGGGCCAGGCCAGGGCCAGGCCCAGGCCAGGCCAGGGCAGGCCAGGCCAGGGCCAGGCCAGGCCAGGCCAGGCCAGGCCAGGCCAGGCCAGGCCAGGCCAGGCCAGGCCAGGCCAGGGGCCAGGGCCAGGCCAGGCCAGGCCAGGCCAGGCCAGGCCAGGCCAGGCCAGGCCAGGGCCAGGCCAGGCCAGGCCAGGCCAGGGCCAGGGGCCAGGCCAGGCCAGGGCAGGCCAGGGCCAGGGCAGGCCAGGGCAGGGCCAGGCCAGGGCCAGGCCAGGGCCAGGGCTGGCCAGGCCAGGCCAGTGGGCCAGGCCAGGCCAGGCCAGGCCAGGGCCAGGCCAGGCCAGGACAGGCCAGGCCCAGGGCCAGGGCCAGGCCAGGCCAGGGCCAGGCCAGGCCAGGGCCAGGCCAGGCCAGGGCCTGGGCCAGGGCCAGGCCAGGCCAGGACCAGGCCAGGCCAGGCCAGGCCAGAGCCAGGCCCAGGCCAGGGCCAGGCCAGGCCAGGCCAGGCCTGGGGCCAGGCCAGGCCAGGCCAGGCCAGGCCAGGCCAGGGCCAGGCCAGGCTAGGCCAGGCAGGCCAGGGCCAGGCCAGGCCAGGGCCAGAGCCAGGCCAGGCCAGGGGCAGGGCCAGGCCCAGGCCAGGCCAGGCCAGGCCTAGGGCAGGCCTAGGGCAGGGCTCAGGCCAGGGCCAGGGCCAGGCCAGGCCAGGCCAGGCCAGGGGCAGGCCAGGCCAGGCCAGGCCAGGCCAGGCCAGGCCAGGCCAGGCCCAGGGCAGGCCAGGCCAGGGCCAGGCCAGGGGCCAGGCCAGGCCAGGCCAGGCCAGGCCAGGCCAGGCCAGGCCAGGCCAGGCCAGGCCAGGACAGGCCAGGCCAGGCCAGGCCAGGGCAGGCCAGGCCAGGCCAGGCTGCCAGGCCAGGGCCAGGCCAGGCCAGGGCCAGGGGCCAGGCCAGGGCCAGGCCAGGGCCAGGGCCAGGGCCAGGCCAGGCCAGGCCAGGCCAGGCCAGGCCAGGCCAGGGCCAGGCCAGGCCAGGCCAGGCCCAGGGCCAGGCCAGGCCAGGCCAGGCCAGGGCCAGGGCCAGGCAGGGCAGGCAGGGCCAGGCCAGGCCAGGCCAGGCCAGGCCAGGCCAGGCCAGGGCCAGGGCCAGGCCAGGGCCAGGCCAGGGCCAGGGCCAGGCCAGGCCAGGGCCAGGCCAGGGCCAGGGCCAGGGCCAGGCCAGGCCAGGCCAGGCCAGGGCCAGGGCCAGGCCAGGCCAGGCCAGGCCAGGGCCAGGCCAGGGCCAGGCCTCCAGGCCAGGCCAGGCCAGGCCAGGGCAGGCCAGGCCAGGCCAGGCCAGGGCCAGGCCAGGGCCAGGGCCAGCAGGCCAGGCCAGGCCAGGCCAGGCCAGGCCAGGCCAGGCCAGGCCAGGCCAGGCCAGGCCAGGCCAGGCCAGGCCAGGCCAGGCCAGGCCAGGCCAGGGCCAGGCAGGCAGGGCCAGGCCAGGCCAGGCCCAGGGCCAGGCCAGGCCAGGCCAGGCCAGGCCCAGGGCAGGGCCAGGCCAGGGGCCAGGGCAGCCAGGCCAGGCTGGCCAGGGCCAGGCCAGGCCAGGGCCAGGCCAGGGCAGGGGCAGGCCAGGCCAGGGCCAGGCCAGGCCAGGCCAGGCCAGGCCAGGGCCAGAGGCCAGGCCAGGTCAGGCCAGGCAGGCCAGGGCCAGGGCCAGGCCAGGCCAGGCAGGCCAGGGCCAGGGCCAGGGCCAGGCCAGGGCCAGGCTCAGGGCAGGGCCAGGGCCAGGCCAGGGCAGAGGCCAGGGCCAGGCCAGGGCCAGGCCAGGCCAGGCCAGGCCAGGCCAGGCCAGGCCCAGGCCAGGCCCAGGCCAGGGCCAGGCCAGGCTAGGCCAGGGCCAGGCCAGGCCAGGCCAGGGGCCAGGCCAGGCCAGGCTAGGCTAGCCAGGCCAGGGGCAGGGCCAGGCCAGGCCAGGGCCAGGCCAGGCCAGGCCAGGCCTAGGCCAGGCTTAGGCCAGGGCCAGGCTCAGGCCAGGCCAGGCCAGGGCCAGGCCAGGGGCCAGGCCAGGGCCAGGCTAGGCCAGGCCAGGCCAGGCCAGGCCAGGCCAGGCCAGGCCAGGCCAGGGCCAGGCCAGGGCCAGGCAGGCCAGGCCAGGGCCAGGCCAGGCTTAGGCCAGGGCAGGCCAGGGCCAGGGCCAGGGCCAGGCCAGGCCAGGGCCCAGGCTAGGCCCAGGCCAGGCCAGGCCAGGGCAGGCCAGGGCCAGGCCAGGCTGGCCAGGCCAGGGCCAGGCCAGGCCAGGCCAGGGCCAGGCCCAGGCCAGGGCCAGGCCAGGCCAGGCCAGGGCCAGGCCAGGGCCAGGCCAGGGCCAGGCCAGGCCAGGCCAGGCCTAGGCCAGGCAGGCCAGGCCAGGCAGGCTAGGGCCAGGCCAGGCCCAGGCCAGGCAGGCAGGCCAGGCAGGGCCAGGGCAGGGCCAGGCCAGGCCAGGGCCAGGCCAGGGGCCAGGGCCAGGCCAGGCCAGGCTGGGCCCAGGCCAGGCCAGGCCAGGGCCAGGCCAGGCCAGGCCAGGCCAGGCCAGGCCAGGGCCAGGCCAGGCCAGGCTAGGCCAGGCCAGGCCAGGCCAGGCCAGGCCAGGCCAGGCCAGGCCAGGCCAGGCCAGGCCAGGCCAGGCCAGGCCAGGCCCAGGCCAGGCCAGGGCAGGGCCAGGGCCAGGGCCAGGCTGGCAGGCCAGGCTCAGGGCAGGCCAGGCCAGGGCCAGGGCAGGCAGGGCCAGGCCAGGCCAGGGCCAGGCCAGGCCAGGCCAGGCCAGGGCCAGGCCAGGCCTAGGCCAGGCCCAGGCCAGGCCAGGCATGACTCAGGGGGCCAGGCCAGGCCAGGATCAATCAGGCCAGGCCAGGCCAGGGCCTGGGGCCAGGGCCAGGCCAGGCCAGGCCAGGCCAGGCAACAGGGCCAGGGCCAGGCCAGGCCAGGCCAGGGCTAGAGCCAGGGCCAGGGCCAGGCCAGGCCAGGCCAGGCCAGGCCAGGCCAGGGCCAGGCCAGGCCAGGCCAGGCCAGGCCAGGCCAGGGCCAGGCCAGGGACAGGCCAGGCCAGGCCAGGCCAGGCCAGGCCAGGCCAGGCCAGGCCAGGGCAGGCCAGGGCCAGGCCAGGGCCAGGCCCAGGCCCAGGGCCAGGGCCAGGGCCAGGCCAGGCCAGGGCCAGGGCCAGGGCCAGCCCAGGCCAGGCCAGGCCAGGCCAGGGCAGGGCCAGGCTAGGGCCAGGCCAGGGCCAGGCCAGGCCAGGCCAGGCCAGGCCAGGCCCAGGCCAGGCCAGGGCCAGGCTGAGGGCCAGGCCAGGCCAGGCCAGGCCAGTGGCCAGGCCAGGCCAGGGCAGGCCAGGGCCAGGGCCAGGCCCAGGCTAGGCCAGGCCAGGCCAGGGCAAGGCCAGGGCAGGGCCAGGCCAGGGCCAGGCCAGGCAGGGGCCAGGCCCAGGCCAGGCCAGGCAGGCCAGGCCAGGCAGGGCAGGGCAGGGCCAGGCCAGGCCAGGGCCAGGCCAGGGCCAGGGCCAGGCCAGGCCAGGCCAGGCCAGGCAGCCAGGGCCAGGGGCCAGGCCAGGCCAGGCCAGGCCAGGCCCAGGCAGGCCAGGCCAGGCCAGGCCAGGCCAGGCCAGGCCAGGGCCAGGCCAGGCCAGGGCCTAGGGCAGGCCAGGCAGGCCAGGCCAGGCCAGGGGCCAGGGCCAGGCCAGGCCAGGCCAGGCCAGGGCAGGCCAGGCCAGGGCCAGGCCCAGGCCCAGGCCAGGCCAGGCCAGGACCAGGCCTAGGCCAGGCCAGGCCAGGCCAGGCCCAGGCCAGGGCCAGTGCCAGGCCAGGCCAGGGCCAGGCCAGGCCAGGCCAGGGCCAGGGCCAGGCCAGGCTGCTCAGGGACAGGCCAGGCTAGGCCAGGGCCTAGGCCAGGGCAGGGCTAGGGCCAGGCAGAGCCAGGCCAGGGCCAGGGCCAGGCCAGGCCAGGCCAGGCCAGGCCAGGCCAGGAGCCAGGGCAGGCTAGGGCCAGGCCAGGGTAGGCCAGGCCAGGCCAGGGCCAGGGCAGCAGGCCAGGCCAGGCCAGGGCCAGGCCAGGCCAGGCCAGGCCAGGCCAGGGCCAGCCAGGCAGGCCAGGCCAGGGCCTAGGCCAGGCTTAGCCAGGCCAGGCCAGGGCAGGCTAGGCAAGCAGGCCAGGCCAGGGCCAGGCCAGGCCAGGACAGGCCAGGCCAGGCCAGGCCAGGCCAGGGGCAGGCCTAGGCCAGGGCCAGGCCAGGCCAGGCCTAGGCCAGGCAGGCCAGGCAGGCCAGGGCCCAGGCCAGGCAGGCCAGGACCAGGCCAGGCCTAGGCACCAGGCCAGGCCAGGGCCAGGGCCAGGCCAGGGCCAGGCCAGGCAGCAGGCCAGGCCAGGCCAGGCCAGGCCAGGCCAGGCCAGGCAGGCCAGGCCAGGCCAGGGCCAGGCCAGGCCAGGGCCAGGGCAGGGCCAGGCCAGGGCCAGGCCAGGCCAGCCAGGCCAGGCCAGGACAGGGCCAGGCCAGGCCAGGGCCAGGGCCAGGCAGGGCCAGGGGCAGGGCCAGGCCAGGGCCAGGCCAGGCCAGGCCAGGCCAGGCCAGGGCCAGGCAGGGCCAGGGGCAGGCCAGGCCAGGCCAGGCCAGACAGGCCAGGCCAGGCCAGGCCAGGCCAGGCCAGGCCAGGCCAGGCCAGGCCAGGCCAGGCCAGGCCAGGGCCAGGCCAGGCCAGGCAGGGCCAGGCCAGGCCAGGCCAGGCCAGGCCAGGGCCAGGCAGGACAGGCCAGGCCAGGCCAGGCCAGGCTAGGGCAGGCCAGGCCAGGCCAGGCTAGGCCAGGGCCAGGCCAGGCCAGGCCAGGGCCAGGCAGGGGCAGGGGGGCCAGGGCCAGGCCAGGGCCAGGCCAGGCCAGGGCCAGGCCTAGGCCAGGCCAGGCCAGGCCAGGGCCAGGCTAGGGCCAGGCCAGGGCCAGGCTGGCCAGGCCAGGCCAGGCCAGAGCCAGGGCAGGCCAGGCCAGGGCCAGGCCAGGGCCAGGCCAGGCCAGGCCTGGGACAGGGGCCAGGGCCAGGCCAGGCCAGGGCCAGGCCAGGCCAGGCCAGGGCCAGGCCAGGCAGGGCAGGCCAGGGCAGGCCAGCCAGGCCAGGCCAGGCCAGGCCAGGCCAGGGCCAGGGCCAGGGCCAGGCCAGGCCAGGCCAGGCCAGGCCAGGCCAGGCCCAGGCCAGGCCAGGCCTGGGGGCACAGGCCAGGCCAGGCCAGGCCAGGCCAGGCCAGGCCAGGGCCAGGGCCAGGCCAGGCCAGGGCCAGGCCAGGCCAGGCCAGGCCAGGCCAGAACAGGCCTAGGCCAGGCCTAGGCAAGGCAGGCCACTGGGCCCAGGGCATAGGCCAGGCCAGGGCCAGCATAGGCCAGTGCCTAGGCCATGGCCAGGCCAGGCCAGAGCCCAGGCCCAGGCCAGGCCAAGAACAGGACTAGGCCTAGGCCGAGGACAGGGCCAGGCCCAGGGCCAGGCCAGTGCCAAGGCCAGGCCAGGCCAGGCCAGGGGCACGGTCATGGGCAGGGCTGGGGCTGGACTTAGGACAGGACTAGGCTAAGGCAATTTAGGCCAGGGCACGGCCAGGACAGGGTCAAAAGAGGCCTTGGCCTAGGCCAGGGCCAGAACAGTGCCAGGCCAGGCCAGGCCAGGCCAGGGCAGGCAGGCCAGGGCAGGGCAGGGCTGGGCCAGGGCCAGGCCAGGCCTTAGGCCCAGGGCCAGGGCCTGGTCCAGGCCAGGGCCAGGCCAGGCCAGGGCAGGCAGTGCCAGTGGCAGCAGCACGGCCTGGGGCCTGGGGCCAGGCCAGGGCCAGGCCAGAACTAGGCAATGGCCAGTGCCACGGCCAGTGCCAGGCCAGGGCCAGGCCAGGGCAGGGCCAGGCCAGGGCAGGTGCATGGGCAAGGGCAGGGCCAGGCCAGGCCAGGGCCAGGCCTATGCCCAGGCAGGCACAGGCCTAGGCCGGAACTGGGGCAGGGACACGACCAGGCCTAGGGCACGGCCAGGCCAGGCCAGGCCAGGCCAGGGCCAGGCCAGGCCAGGGCCAGCAGCCCAGGCCAGGCCAGGCCAGAAGAGGCTCCAGCCCAGGCAAGGCCTAGGCCAGGCCAGGCCAGGCCAGGGCCAGGCCAGGCCAAGGCCAGGGCCAGGCCAGGCCAGGCCAGGCCTAGGCCCAGGACAGGACAGGCCAGGCCAGGCCAGTGCCAGGCCAGGCAGGGCCAGGGGCCAGGCCAGGCCAGGCCAGGCCAGAGCCAGGCCAGGCCTAGGGGCAGGGACAGGGCCAGGGCAGGCCAGGCCAGACAACCAGGCCAGGGCCAGGACCAGGACAGTGCCAGGCCCACGGTCATGCCTAGGCCAGCGCCAGGCCTAGGCCAGGGCAGGCCAGGCCAGGCTAGGCCAGAGCCAGGGCCAGGCCAGGCACAGCCTTAGGCAGGGCCTAGGCCAGTGCCAGGCCAGTGCCAGGCAGGACTAGTGCCAGGCCAGGGGTCACAACCATGGCCAGGTCCGGGGGCAGGAGCAGGGCAGGGAAACGGGCTGGAGCCAGGGTCACGGCCAGGCCTTTACTGCTGTGCAAGACTCAACGCCAGTGCCAGTGCTCAGGTCAGGCCAGTGCCAGGGCCTAGGCCCAGTGACAGAGCCAGGGCAAGGGACAGGCCAGGGCCAGGGCCAGACCTGGACTAGAGCCAGGCCAGGCCAGGCCAGGCCAGGCCAGAACAGGCCAGGGCCAGGCCAGGGCAGGCCTAGGGCCAGGCCAGTGCCATTGCCAGAGCCAGTGCCAGGCCCAGGCCAGGCCAAGGCAAGGGCCAGTGCCAGTGCCAGGCCAGGACCAGGCCCAGGCCCAGGCCAGGCCAGGCCTGGGGGTCAGCGGGGCCTAGCCTTAGGCCAGGCCTAGCCTTAGGCCAGCCCACTGCCAGGCCCAGGCCACAAGGGGCCCAGGCCCAGGCCAGGCCAGAACAGGCCAGGCCAGGCCTAGGCACTAGGCCACTGCCAGTGCCTCAGGACGCAGGCCAGCCTTAGTCCAGCATTAGGCCAGTGCCCAGGTCATGCCAAGGCCAGGCCCAAGGGGCCAGGCCAGGCCAGGGCCAGGCCAGGCGGTAGGGAAGAGGCAGGACATGGCTTGGGGTTAGATTTAGGCCTGGCTTAGGGATAGGGTTAGGGTAGTGTTAGGCTTAAGAATTAGGCTAGGTTAGGCTAGGCTAGGCTAAGGTAGGGCTAAGGCTAGTCCTAAGACTAGGGCTAGTGCTAGGGCCAGGGCTACGGCCAGGGCTAGTGTTAGGCATGGGTTAGGCTTAGGTTAGGGGTTACGGTTAGGGATGGGGTAGGGCCAGGTTTAGGCCACGGCCACGTCTAGGGTTAGAACTAGTGTTAGGGGTAGGGGTAGGGGTAGGGGCAAGGGCATGTGTTGGTGTTTGGGTTAGGTTAGGGTTAGGCTGGGTTAGGGTTAGGGTGGGGTTCAGGTTTTAGGATAGAGTTAGGTTTAGGGTTAGGTATAGGGCTAGGGAGAGGGTTAGGCTAGGGCTAGTGCTAGGGTTAAGGCTAGGGCTAGGGCCAGGGTTAGTGTTATGGTTAGGGTTCAGGTTACGGATGTAGTTAGGCTTAGGGCAAGGTAGGGCTTGGGTCTCGGGTTGGGTTGGAGTTATGGTTAGGGTTAGGCTAGAGTTAGGTTTGGGGTTAGTGCTAGGGCTAGGGCTTAAAGCTAGGGCCATGTCTAGGGATAGGGATAAGACTAGAGTTAGGGTTAGGTTTAGGGCAAGAGTAGGATTAGGTGTTGAGGTTAGTTAGAGGTAGGGTTAGGGTTGGGTTAGGGTTAGGCTAGGCCTGGGATTAGGGTAGTGTTAGTGTTAGTGTTAGTTTTAGGCTAGGGCTAGTTTTAGGCTAGGGGCTAGGGTTAGGCTTAGAGTCTATGGCCTAGGGCAGGCTTAGGTCCAGGGTTAGCCTTAGGGCAAGGGCCAGTGCTAGGGCCAGGGCCACGGCCAGGGCCAAGGTTAGGCTAGGCCTTAGGGTTAGTGCTAGGTCTAGCTTAGGACTCAGGGTTAGTGTAGCTTTAGGGGTAGGGCTAGGCTAGTGCTAGGTTTTAGGGCTTAGGATTAGGCCTAGGTTTAGGCTAGGGGTTAGGGCCAGGGACAGGGTTAGGGCCATGGTTAGGGCCAGGATTAGGGCCTTGGCCACAGGTAGGGGTAGGGGTAGGAGTAGGGGAAGGTGTATGGCCTGGGGTTAGGGTAGGCCAGGCTTGGGTTAGGCCTAAGGCCTGGGCTTAGGGTTTATGGGCAGGGTTAGGGTTAGGGCTAGGGCCAGAGTTAGAGCTATGGCTAGTGCTAGGGCCAATGTTAGGGCTAGGGTTAGTGTTAGGCTAGGGGGTTAGAGGCAGCTGTAGGGGTAGGGGCTTGTGTTTGGGTTAGGGTTATCTTTAGGCTGGGTTAGGGCTAGGCTAGGGTTTAGGCCTAGGGTTAGGGGTTAGGCTAGGCCAGGGCCAGGGCTAGGGCCAGAGTTAGGGCTAGGCAGGAGGGTAGGTTAGGATAAGGGCTTAGGGTTAGGCTTAGGATTAGGGCTAGTGCTCGGGTTAGGGCTAGGGCTAGGGCTAGGGCAAAGGTTAGGATAAGGTTTTAGGGTTAGGGTTAGGATTAGAGCTAGGGCTAGGACTAGGGCCAGAGTTAGGCTGAGTGTTAGGGTTGGGTTTGGGGTTAGGGTAGGGTTAGGGTTAGGGCTGAGGTTGGGGTTAGGGTTAGGGTTAGCGTTACTGTTAGGTTAGACAAGAAGAGGTTTGGATTTAGGGTTAGGCTTAGCATTAGGGGTTCGGGTTAGGGTTAGGAGTTAAGGTTACGGGTAGGGGTAAGGGTAGGGGAAGGGGTATGGGTTGGGGTTAAGGTTAGTGTTAGGGTTGGGGTAGTGTTAGGGTTAGCATTAAGGTTAGGGTTTAGGGTTTATGGTTATGGTTAGGTTTAGGTTTAGGGCTAGGGATAGGGTTAGGGCAAGGGCTAGGGCTAGGGCTAGGGTTAGGGGTTAGTGTTAGGGTTAAGTTTAGGTTTAGGGTAGTGTTAGGGTTAGGGTTGGGGTTGGGGTTAGAGTGAGGGTTAGGCTTAGGGTTAGGGCTATGGCTAGGGTTAGGGGTAGCGCGTAGTGCTAGGTCTAGGGTTAGGGTTAGGGTTAGGGTTAGGATTAGGACTAGGGCTAGGGTTAGGGCTAGGGTTAGTGCTCGGGTTAGGGCTAGGGCTAGGGCTAGGGTAAAGGTTAGGATAAGCGTTTAGGGTTAGGGTTAAGCTTAGGGTTAGGATTAGAGCTAGGGCTAGGGCTAGGTCTAGTGTTAGGTTGAGCATTAGGGTTGGGTTTGGGATTAGGGTAGGGTTAGGGTTAGGGCTGGAGTTGGGGTTAGGGTTAGGTTTAGCATTACTGTTAGGTTAAGGTAAAAAGAGGTTTGGATTTAGGGTTAGGTTTAGCATTAGGGGTTCAGGTTAGGGTTAGGAGTTAAGGTTAAGGGTAGGGGTAGGGGTAGGGGAAGGGGTATGGGTTGGGGTTAAGGTTAATGTTAGGGTTGGGGTAGTGTTAGGGTTAGCATTAAGGTTAGGGTTTAGGGTTTATGGTTATGGTTAGGCTTAGGTTTAGGGCTAGGGATAGGGTTAGGGCAAGGGGGGTAGGGCTAGGGCTAGGGTTAGGGTTAGGGTTTAGGTTTAGGGTAGTTTTAGGGCTAGGGTTAGGGTAACAGTTAGGGTTAGGCTTAGACTTAGGTTTAGGGCTATGGCTAGGGTTAGGGCTAGGGCTAGTGCTAGGGCTAGGGTTCGGCAAGGGTTAGTGTTAGGGTTAGGGTTAGGGATAGGGCAGGGTTAGCATTAGGGTTAGGGTTTAGAGTTAGGGTTTAGGGTTAGGGTAGGATTAGGGTTAGGGTTAGGGTTACTCTTTTGTTTAGGAGTTAGAGTTAGGGTTAGGGTTATGGTTATGGTTAGGGTTACGGTTAGGGTTAGGGTTAGGGGTTAGGGTTAGGGTGAGGAATAGAGTTTAGGGTTAGGGTTAGTGTTAGGGTTATGGTTAGGGTTGGGTTAGGTTTAGGGTTGTGGTTGGGGTTAGGGTTAAGTTTAGAGTTAGCGTTACTCTTAGGGTAAGGGTTAGAAGAGGTTTAGGGTTATGTTTAGAATAAGGTTACGGTTAGGGTTAAGGTTTAGAGTTAGGATTAGGGTTAGTGTTAGTATTGGTGGTTACAGTTAGGGTTAGCATTAGGGTTAGGGTTGTGTTAGCATTAGTGTTAGGGTAAGTGTTTGGAGTTAGGGTTATGGTTAGGGTTTAGGATTTAAGGATAGGTTTAGGGATATGGTTATGTTTAGGGTTGTGTTAGGGTTAGGGTTACGGGTAGGGTAAGAGGTAGGGGTATGGTTTGGGTGTAGGGTTAGTGTTAGGGAGAGGGTTTGGTTAGCGTTTGGGTTAGGGTTAAGGTTAGGGTATAGGGTTTAGGGTTAGGGTTTAGGCTTTAGGGTTATGGTTATGGTTAGGGTTAGAGTTAGGGCTAGGGCTAGTGTTAGGGCAAGGGCTAGTGCTAGGGCTAGGGCTACGGCTAGGGCTAAGGTTAGGGTTAGGGTTAGTGTTTAGGGTTAGGGTTAGGTTTACGTTTAGGATTTAGGGTTAGGGTTATGGTGAGGGTTAAGATTAGCTTTAGTGTTAGGTTTTAGGATTTAGGCTTAGGGTTAGGGTTAGGGTTAGGGATAGGTTTAGGGCTAGAGTTAGGGTTAGGGTTAGGGGTTAGGGTTATGTGTAGACGTAGGGGTAGCGGTAGGGGAAGGAGTATGGCTAGGGGTTAGGGTTAGAGTTAGGGTTAGGGTTGGGTTAGGGTTAGAACTAGGGATAGGGTTAGAGCTAGGGATAGTGCTAGGGCTAGGGTTATGGTCAGGGTTAGGTTTAAGTTTAGGGTTAGGGTTAGGGGTAGGGTTAGGACTTGTGATTGGGGTTAGGGTTATGGTTATGGTTGTATTAGGGGTAAGTTTGGGGATAGGGTGTAGAGTTTAGGGTTAAGGTTAGTGTTAGGGTTAGGGTTTAGGGTTAGGGTTAGGTTTAGGTTCAGGATTTGGGTTTAGGTTAGGGTTAGGGGTTAGGCTTAGGGTTAGGCTTAGGTTTAGGGTTAGGATATGTTTAGGGTTAGGGTTGGGGTTGGGGTTAGGGTTAGGGTTAGGGTATATTTAGGGTTAGGGTTGGGGTTGGGGTTAGGGTTAGGGTTAGGGTTAGTGTTACTGTTAGGGTTAGGGTTAGAAGAAGTTTAGATTAAGGATTAGGGTTAAAATAGGGTTAGGTTTAAGGTTAGGGTAGTGTTAGGGTTAGAATTGGGGTTTGGGTTAGGGTTAGGGTTATGGTTAGCTTTACTGTTAGGGTTAGGGTTAGAAACAGTTTAGGTTTAGGGTTAGGGTTAGAATAGGGTTAGGGTTACGTTTAGGGTATTAAGGTTATGGTTAGAGATTAGGATTTAGGGTTAGGGATAGGTTTGGGTTACGGTTAGGGTTAGGATAGGGTTAGGGCTAAGGTTGGGGTTAGAGTTATGGTTGGGTTAGGGATAGGGTTAGTATTGGGGAAGGGTTAGGGCTAGGGATAGGGTTAGGTCTAGGTTTAGGTTTAGGGTTTGGGGATAGGATTACGGGTAGGGATAGGGGAAGGTGTATGGCGTAGGGTTATGGTTAGGTTTAGGGTTAGAGTTGGGTTAGGGTTAGGTTTAGGGTTTAGGCTTTAGGGTTAAGGTAGAGTTAGGGTTAGGGTTATGGTTACCTTTATTCTTAGGGTTAGGGTTAGAAGAGGTTTAGGTTTAGGGTTATGGTTAGAATAGGGTTAAAGTTATGATTAGGGAATTAGGGTTACGGTTAGCATTTATGATTTAGGGTTAGAGTTAGTTTAGGTTTAGAGTTAGGTTTGGGTTTAGGGTTAGGGTTAGTATTGGGTTAGGGTTAGGGCTAGGGATAGCGTAGGACTAGGGTTAGGGTTAGGGCTAGGGATTAGGGTTATGGGTAGGGTTAGGGGAAGGGGTATGGCTTGGGCATAGGGTTAGGGTTGGGTTAGGGTTAGGGTTAGGGATTAAGGCTAGGGTTAAGGTTAGGGTTTGGTTTAGGGTTAGGGTTAGGTTTAGGGTTAGCGTTACTCAGGTTTAGGGTTAGAAGAGGTTTAGGGTTAGGGTTAGTGTTAGGGTTAGGGTTAGGCATTTGGGTTAGGGTTAGGGTTACTGTTAGGGTTAGGGTTAGGGGTTAGGGTTAGGATTAGGGTTAGGGGTTAGGGTTAGGGTTAGGGTTTGGTTTAGGGTTAGGGTTAGGGTTAGGGTTAGCTTTACTCTTAGGTTTAGGGTTAGAAGAACTTAGGGTTAGGGTTAGGGTTAGGGGTTAGGGTTAGGGTTAGGGTTAGTGTCAGGATCAAGGTCAGGGTCTGGGTCAGAGTCAGTGTCAGGGTTTAGGGTTAGGTTTATCGTTATGGTTACAGTTAGGGTTAGGGGTTAGGGTTAGTTAGGGGTTAGGGTTAGGATTAGGGGTTAGGTTTAGGTGTTAGGGTTAGGGGTTAGAGTTGTAATTGGGGTTAGGTTTAGGGTTGGGGTTGGGGTTAGGGTTAAGGTTAGGGTTAGGTATAGGGTTGGGGTTAGGGATAGGGTTGGTGTTGGTGTTAAGGTTAGGGTTAGGGTTGGGGTTAGGTTTAGGTTTGGGGTTAGGGTTAGGGTTACGTTTAGGGTTAGGGTTAGGATTTAGGGTTATTGTAGGGTTAGGGTTATGGTTAGGGTTAGTGTTATGTTTTAGGGTTTAGGATTAGTGTTAGGGTTAGGGTTAGGGTTAGGGTTAGGGTGAGGGTTAGGGTTTGGTTACGGTTAGAGTTAGGGTCAGGATTTATGGTTTAGGGTTAGAGTTAGGGTTGGATTTAGGGTTGGGGATGGAGTTAGGGTTAGAGTTCAGTGTTAAGGTTAGGGTTAGATTTAGGGTTAGGGATTAGGGTTAGGGGTATGGGTATGGGTGGGGTTTGGTTTAGGGTTAGCGTTGTGTTAGGGTTAGGGCTAGGGCTAGGATTAGGTTCAGAAATAGTGCTAGAGCTAGGGCTACGGCTAGGTGTATGGTTAGGTTTTAGGGTTAGTGTTAGATTTAGGGTTTAATGTTAGGGTTAGGGTTAGGGATAGAGTTAGGGTTGGGTTAGGGTTAGGGTTAGGGTTAGGTTTAGGGTTTAGGGTTAGGGTCAAGGTTAGGTTTAGTGGTTAGTGTTTGGGTTAGTGTTAAGATTAGGGTTAGGGTTAAGATTAGGGGAAGTTTTATGGGTTGTGGTTAGGGTTAGCGTTAGGGTTAGTGTTGGTGTTTTAGGGTTAAGTTTAATGTTTAGGGTTAGGGTTAGGGTTTAGGGTTTTGGGAGTGTAGCCCTAGCCCTAGTCCTACCTTAACCCTAACTCTAACCCGAACCCTATTCCTTAAACCCTAATCCAAACCCTATCCCTAACTCAACCATAACGCTAACCCCAAACCATAACCCTACCTTTACCTCTACCCTTAACCCTCACCCCTGACCCTAACCTAACCCTAACCCAACCCTAACACTAACATGAAACCTAACCCAAAACCCTAACCCTACACTAACCTAACACTAACCCTACATCCTAAAAACTTACCCTAACCCTAACCCTAACCCTAACCCTAACCCTAACCATAACCCTAAACCTCTTATAACCCTAAACCTAACAGTAACGCTAACCCTAAAACTAAACCTAAACCCAAGCCCAAACCTAACCCTAACCCTACACTAACCTTAACCCTAAACAAAACCCCTAACCCTATCCTTCCCCTTAACCCTAACCCTAACCCTAACTCCAACCACAACCCTAACCCTAATCCTATCTCTAAACCCTAACCCTAACCTTATACCTACCCTAACCCTAACCCTAACCATAGCCCTAGTCCTAACTCTAACCATAACCCTAACTTTAACCCTAACACCTATCCTAAGCCTAAACCCTTTTTCTAACCCTAACCCTAACCCAAAACCCTAACCCTAACCCTAATCCCTAACCCTAACCCTAACCCTAACACTAACCCTATCCCTAACCCTAACCCTAACCCCTAACCCTTTCCCTACACTTAACACTAACCCTAACCCTAACCATAACAGTAAACACTAACCCTAACCCTATCACTTGCCCTAGCCCTATCCCTAGCCCTAGCACTAGCCCTTGTCTTAACCCTATCCATAGCCCTAACCCTAACCCTAATACTAACCTTAACCCCTAACCCTAACCCTAACCCTTAACTATAACTCTAACCCTACCCTATACCTTAACCCTAACCCTAACTCTAACCCTAAACCCTAAACCCTAATGATCACCCTAACCCTAACCCAACCATAAACCTAACCCTAACCCTAAACACAACCCCTAACCCTATCCTTCCCCTTAACCCTAACGTTAACCCTAACCATATCCCTAAATCCTAAACCCTAACCCTAACACTAAACACTAACCCTAACCCAAACCCTAAACAAATCCTAACCCTAACCATAACCCTAACACTAACCACAACCCCTAACCCTACCCCTAACCCTTACCCTAGCCTTAGCGTAACCTAGCCCTAACAATATCCCTAGCCATAGCCCTAAACCTAGCCCTAGCACTAACCCTAACCCTAACTCAACCCTAACCCAAAACCTAACACTAACCCTAACACTAAACCCTGAATGCTAAATGTAACACTTACCCTAACTGTAAACTCTAACCCTAACACAAATCCTAACCCAACCCAAACCCTAACCCTAACCCTAAACCTATCCACAACCCCTAACCTTACCTCTAACCTTAACAATAACCCTAAACCAAACACTAACCCTATTGTTAAACCCTAAACCCTAACCCTAACACAACCCTAACCCCTACCCTAATCCTAAACCTAGTCTTAGCCCCAGCCATAGCCCTAGTCCTAAACCTAGCCCTAGCCCTAAACCTAGCCCTACCCCTAACCCTAACCGTAACCCTAACCCTAAAACCTTACCCGTACCCCCAACACTAGACCTAGCCATAGCCCTAGCCCCAGCACTAGCCCTAGCCCTAACCCTGGCCCTAGCCCTACCGTAACTCTAACCCTAACCCTAACCCTAATCCCTAAACCCTAGCCCTAACCTTATACCAAACCCAACCCTAAACCTAACACCAAACCATAACCTTACCTCTACCCCTACCCATACTTCTAACCCCTGACCCTAACACTAATCCTACCCCAACCCTAACCCTAACCCTAAACCTAACCCTAAACCCTAACCCTAACACTAACCTAACACTAACCCTAAATCCTAAACACTAACAGTAACCCTAATACCCTAAATCTAACCCTAACCCTATTCTAACCCTAACCCTAAACCTAAACATCTTTATAACCCTAAACCTAACAGTAACGCTAACCCTAAAACTAAACCTAACCCCAACCCCAAACCAAAACCTAACCCTACCCTAACCGTAACCCTAACCTTAAACTCTAACCCTAACCCCAGCACTAGCCCTAGCCCTAAAATTATACCTAGCCCTAAACCTAACCCTATCCCTAACCTTAACCCTAACCCTAACCCTAACCCCAGCCCGAGCCATAACCCTAGCCCTAGCTCTAGCCCTAGCTCTAAAACTATCCGTAGCCCTAAACCTAACACTAACTCTAACCCTAACCTAACCTAACTGTAACCCTAAACCCTAACCCTAACCCTAACCTCAACCCCTAAACCTAACCCTAACCATAACCCTAACCCTAACCCTAACCCTAACCGTAACCATAACACTAACCCTAACCCTAAATCGTCTAACCCTAACACTAACCCTACCGCTACCCCTATACCTATCCTTACCCCTAACACCACCCTTACACTAATTCTAACACTAACCCTAACCCTGATCCCTAAACCCTATCCTTAACCCAACCCTAACCCTATCACCAAACCGTAACCTTACTTGTACCTCTACCCCTACCCCTAACCACTGACCCTAGCACTAATCCTAACCCAACCCCAACCCTAACCCTAAACTTAACCCTAAACCCTAACCCTAACACTAACCTAACACTAATCCTAAATCCTAAACACTAACAGTATCCTTAATACCCTAAACCTAACCCTAACCCTATTCTAACCCTAACCCTAACAGTAACGATAACATTAACCATAACATCAACCCCAACCCAAACCCTAACCCTAAGCATAACCCTAAAAATAACACTAAACATAAACCCTAACCCTAACCTTAAATCCTAATCCTACCCCTAAAACCTAAATGTAACCCTAACCCTAACAAAACCCTAAAACTACCCCTAACCCTAACCCTAACCAAAACCCCTACCCCTACACCTAGCCCTAGCCCCTTACCCCTAGCCCTATGCCTAACCCTAGCCATAGCACTTAACTCTAAACAATAACACTTACCCAAACCCTAACCCTAACACTAAACACTAACCTTAACCCTAATCCAACCCTAACCCTAACCCTAAATCTATCCCTAACCGTAATCATAACCCTAGCCCTAGACCAAGCCCTAGCCCTAGCCCTAACCATATCCCTACCCGTAGCCCAAACCCTAAACATAACACTAACCCAACCCTAACATCTAACCCTAACTCAAACCCTAACCCTAACCCTAACTCTAACCCTAACCCTAATCATAACAATAAACCCTAAACCTAACCCTAACCCTAACCCTAGCCCTAATCCTAGCCCTAGCCCTGACCCTAGCCCTAACCCCAGCAATAGACTTTGCCCCAACCCTAGCCCTAGCCCCAACCCTAAGTCTAACTCTAACCCTAACCATAACCCTAACATTAACTCTAACTCTAACCCTAACCCTAACCCTAACCATAGCCCTAGCCATAGCCCTAGCCCTAGAACTACCCCTAGCCAAAAATATAGCCATAGCCCTACCCTAACCCTAACCCTAACCCTAACCCTAAATCGTACCCCTACCCCAACCCCAAAACCTAACCCTAACCTTAAACCCTAACACTAACCCTATCCCTAGCCCTAACTCTAACCCTTAACCCTTACCCTAACCCTAACCCCTAAAGCCTAACCCTAACGCTAAACCTAACCCACCCATAACCCTAAAAGTAACCATAATCCAACCAATATCCCTACCCCTAACCCTACCCAACCCTAACCCTAACCCTTACCATAACCCTAACTCTAACCCTAACCACAACCCATACCCCTATCCCTACTCCTTAACCCTAACCCTAAATCTAACCCTAACCTTAACCCTAAACCCTAATCCTAACCCCTAACCCTAAGTCAAACCCTAACCCTAACCCTAACCACTAACCCTAACTCAAACCCTAACCCTAACCCTAACCCCTAACCCTAACTCAAACCCTAACCCTAACCCTAACCACTAACCCTAACCCTAACCCAACCGTAACCCTAAACCTAAACCTAACCCTAACACTTAACTATAACCTTAACCCTAACGATAACCCTAACCCTAAACCCTAAACCCTAACACTAACCCTAACCCTAACCCTAAATTCTATACCTAACCCTATACCTAACCCTAACACTTAACTCTAACCTGAACCCTAACGGTAATCCTAACCTTAAACCCTAAACCCTAACCCTAATCCAACCCTAAACCTAACCATAAACCATAACCCTAAAGCTAACCCTAACCATAACACTAACCCTAAACACTAACCCTAACCCTAACCCAACCCTAACCCTAACCATAACCATAACCTTAACACTAACACTAACCATAACCCTAACCCTATACCCTAACCCTAACTCAAACCATAACCCTAACCCTAACCCTAACACAAACATTAATCCTAACCCTAACCCTAACCATAACCCTAGCCCCAACCCCTAGCCTTAGCCCTAGCCCCAGCCCTGGCCCTAGCCCCTAACCCTAGCACTAGACCTTGCCCCAAAGCTAGCCCTAGCACTAACCCTAACTCTAACCCTAACCCTAACACTAACCCTAAACCCTAACCCTTACCCTAAACATAGCCCCAGCCATAGCTCTAGCCCTAGCACTAGCTCTAGCCAAAAACCTAGCCCCAGCCCTACCCTAAACCTAACCCCAACCCTAACCCTAACCCTAACCCCTACCCCTACCCCTAATCCCAAAACCTAACCCTAACCCTAAACCCTAACACTAACCCTAACCCTAACCCTAATCCTAAACCCTAACCCTTACCCCAACCCTAACCCCTAAATCCTAACCCTAACGCTAAACCTAACCCAACCGTAACCCTAAAACTAAATTTACCTACAACCCCTATCCGTACCCCTAACCCTACTCAACCCTAAACCTAACCCTAACCCTACCCCTAACCACAACACCTAACCCTAACCCTAAACCTAATGCTAATCCTAAACCTTACCCTAACCCTATCCTTAAACCCTAAACACTAACCCTAACCCTAACCCTAACCAAACCCAACCCTATCCCTACCCTAACACTAACCAAAACTCCTAACCCTTCCCCTACGCCTAACCCAAACCCTCATTTTAACCATAACGCTAACCCTAAACCCTAAACCTAACCCTAACCCCTAGCCCTAGCTATATCCAGAGCCCTAGCACTAACCCTAGCTCTAAACCTAGCCCTTTCCCTAACCCTAACCCAAACCCTAAAACCTAAACACTAACCCTAACCTCTAACCCTAACCTTAACCATAACTCCTAACACTAACACGAACCCTAACCCTTAACCCTAACCCTAACCCTAACCTAACCCTAACCATAAATCCTAAAACCTAACCCAAACCCAATACCCTATACCTAACCCTAACAATATCATAACCCTAACCGTAAACCAAAACTTCTTCTAACCCTAAACCTAAGAGTAACACTAACCCTAACCCTAACACTAACCCCAATCCCAACCATAACCATAACAATACCTTCAACCTAACCCTAAACCCTAACACTAACCCTAACCCTAACCCTAAACCCCTAACCCTAAACCTAGCCCTAGCCCTAGCACTAGCACTAGCCCTAGCTTTAAAGCTATACCTAGCCATAAATCTAACATTATACATAACCCTAACCCTAAACACTGAAACCAAACCTTAACACTAACCCTATCCCTAACCAAACCCTAATCCTAACCCTAACCCTACCCCTACCCCTACCCCTAACTCCAAAACCTAACCCTAACCCTAACCCTAAACCGTAACACTAACCGCAAACCATAACAATACACCTACCCCTAACACTAACCTTAACACCTAACCCTAACCCTAACCCCTAACCCTAAACGTAACTGTAAACCTAACTCAAATCCCAACCCTTACAATAAACCCTAACTCTAACCCTAACTCTAACCCTAAACCTAAACTTATTCTAACCCTAAACCTAACAGTAACGGTAACCGTAACCTTAAACCTAACCTTAACCCCAACCCTAACCCTAACCCTAACCCTAACCCCAACCCATACCAGTATCCCTACGCCTACCCCTAACCCCAAAACCTAACCCTAAACCCTAACCCTAAACCTAACTCTAACCCGTAACCCTAACTCAAACCCTAACGCTAACCCTAACCCGATCCCGAACTCTAAAACTAACTCCTAACCCTAAGCCTAACCATAAGCATAACCCCAACCGTAACCCTTAACCCTAACCTTAACCCTAACACTAATCATAAGCATAACCCTAAACCTAACACTAACCCTAACCATAAACACTAACCCTAACCCTAATCCAACCCTTACCCTAATCCTAAATCCAACCCAAAGCACAACCCCTAAACCTAAACCTAACACTAACCCTAACCTTAACCCTAACCCTAAGCCTAACCCTTACCCCAATGCCAACCCTAACATTAATACTAACCCTAACACAAACCCTTAACCCTAACACTAACCCTAAGCCTAAACCTAAAGCCTAACTCTAACCCATAACCCTAATCCTAACCCTAAACCCTAAAACCTAACCTTAACCCTAACTATAACCCCAACTGTAACCCCTAACCATAACCCCCTAACCATAACTCTAACATGAACCCTAACACTAACCCCTAACACTATCCCTAACCCTAACCCTTTCCCTAGCCTTAGCACTAGCCCTAACCCTAACCCTAACCCAAACCCAAACTCCTAACCCTAAACCAAAACGTAACCTTCAACCCTAAACCTAACCCTAATCCTAAACCCTAACCCTAACCCTAACCCTAGCCTAGCCCAAGCCCTAGTCCTAGCCCTAAACCTATCCCTAGCCTTAACGTTAACCTTAACCCTAACCCGAAACCTTAGACTCTAACCCTAACCCTAACACTAACCCTAACCCAAACCTAACCCTAACCCTAACACCAACCCATACTCCTACCCCTTCCCCTACCCCTAATACTAACCCCTAAACCTAACCCTAACCCCAACCCCTAACCATAACACTAACCCTAACCCTAAATTCTAACCCTAAACCTAACGATAACCCTAAAGCTAACCCTAACCACTACATCTACTCCTACCCCTACCCCTAACCCAACCCTAAATATAACCACAACGCCAAAACCTACCCCTAACCCTAACCCTAACCCTATCCCTAATCCCTAAACACTAACCCTATACCTCACCTTAACACTAGACACTAACCCTAACCCTAACCCAACCCTAACACTTATCTTAACCCTAACACTTTCCACAACCACTAACCCTAACCCTAATCCTAACCCAAACCTAACCCTAACCGTAACACCTAACCTAACCATAACCCTAACCCTATACCATAACCCTAAACCTAACATAACCCTAATGCTAAACCCTAAACCCTAACCCTAATACCCTAAACCTAACCCTAAACATATAGTAACCATATCCCAAAACCTAAACCTCTTCTAATCATAACCCTAAGAGTAATGATAACCCTAACCCTAACCCTAAACACAACCCCAAACCCATCCCTAACCCTAACCCTAACACTGACACTAACCCTAACACTAAACCCTAACCCTAACCTCTAACCCAAACTCAAACCCAAACCCAAACACTAACCCCTAACCCTAACCCTAACCCTATCCCTAAGTCTAACACTAACCCTAACTCAAACCCCTAACTCTAAACCTAACCCTAACTCTAACCGTATCCCTAAACCCAAAACCCTAACCCTAATCCTAACAGTAAACCTAACCCCTAACCCTATCCATAACCCTAACCCTAAACAATAATCCTAAACCCTAACCCGAACCTGAACCCAAACACTAACCCCTAACCCTAACCCTAACCCTTTCCCTAAGTCTAATCCTAACCCTAACCCAAACCCCTAACCCTAAACCTAACCCTAACGCTAACCATATCCCTAAACCCAAAACCCTAACCCTAACCCTAACACTAACCATAACCCTAACCTTAACCATAACTCAAACCCTAACCCTAAGCCTAAACCCTAACTGTAAACATAACCGTAACCCTAAACCCTAAACCTAACCCTAACCTCACACCCCTAACCCTAATCTTAACCCTAACATAAACCCTAACCTTAACCATAACTCTAATCGCTAACCCTAACCCTAACACTCAACGTAACCCTAACCCTAACCCTAATCCTAAACCTAACCTTATTTCTATCCCTACCCCTAGCACAACCCTAACCCTAACCCTGACTGTAACCCTAAACCCTAACCCTAACCCTAACCAATACACCTAACCTTTACCGTAACTGTAACCCTTACCTTAACCCTAACCCTAACCCTAACTCGTCTAACCCTAACTGTAACCTTAACACTAAACCTAACCCTAAGTGGTCGAACCTTAAACTCACCCTACCGCTGCTCTTACACCTAACCCTACCCCTAACCCAACCCTTACCCTAACCCTAACCATAACCCTAACCCTATCCTAAACCCTAAACCGTAACCCTAACCCTAACCACTAACCCTAACCCTAACCCTAACTGTAACTCGTCTGACCCTAACCCTAATCCAACCCTAACCCTAAAACTAACCCCAAGAAATAATGCTACTCCAAACCCTACGCATAACCGTAACCCCTATCCCTAACTCTAACCACTATCCCTAACCTTAACCTTAACCCAAACCCTAACCCTACCCTAAACCCTAACCCTAATCCTAATCCCTAAACCTAACTTAACCATAACTCTATCCCTAACCGTAACCCTAACTCATCTAACCCTAACCAAACCCTAACCCTAACACTAACCCTAACCCTAACCGAAACCAGTACCCCTACCCCTACCCTTAACACAAACCTAACTCTAGCCCTAAAACTAAACCCTAACCCTAAACCTAACCCTAATACTAACCCTAATCCTAACCACAACCACTACCCCTACACCTACCCTTAACCCAAACCTAACTCTAGCCCTAAAACTAAACCCTAACCCTAACCCTAACACCTCACCCTAACCCTAACCCTAACAATAACCCTATCCCTAATCCCTACCCTTAAACCATAACTCTAACACTAAACCCTAACCCTAACCCTAAACCTAACCGTAACACTAACCACAACCCCTAACCCTACCCCTAACCCTAACCGTAGCCCAACCCTAGCTCTAGCACTAACCCTAACCCTAACGCTAATGCTAACCCTTACCCTAACCCCAACCCCTACCCATACCCCTAACCCAACCTAACCCTAAACCTAACCCTACCCAAACCCTAACCCTAAACCTAACACTAATCCTAACCCTAACCCTAAAACGTAACCCTAATCCTAAACCTGGCCCTAGTCATAGCCCCAGACCTAGCACTAGCCCTAGCCCTACCCAAGCTCTAGCCCCAACCCTAACCCTAACCACTAACCCTAACCCTACCCTAACACTAAACCCTAACCCTAACCCTAACCTAACCCTAACCCTATTCTAAACCTAATGCTAAAACTAAACCTCTTCTAACCCTAACCCTAACAGTAACGCTAACCCGAACCATAACCCTACCCCAACCACAACCCTAACCCTACCCCTACCCTAACTCTAACCCCAAAGCTAGCCCCAGACCTAGTCCTAAACCTAGCCCTAGCACAAGCCCCAGACCTAACCCTATCCTTAGCCCTAACCCCAACCGTAAACCTAACCCTAACCCATAACCCTAACCCTAACACCTAACCCAACCCCATCCCTAACACTAAACCTAACCCTAAACCTAAACCCTAAACCCTAATCCTAACCCTAACACTAAACACTAATCCTAACCCTAACACTAACCCAAACCTAACCCAATCCCTAATCCTAACACTAACCATAACCCCTAACCCTACTCCTAACCTTACCTCCAACCCTAACCCTAACCCTAACCCTAAATCCTAACACTAACCCTAATCCTAACTCTAAACCTAGTCCAATCTTAACCCTTAACCAAACTCTATCCCTAACCCCAGCCCTAGCCCAAGCCCCAGGCCTAGCCCCAACCATATCCCTAGCCCTAGCCCTAACCCTAAACCTAACGCTAACCCAACCCTAAACCTAACCCTAACTTTAACTCTAATCCTCACCCTAAACCCTGAATTCTACCCCTAACCCTAACTCTAACCCTAACCCTATCCCTAAACCATAAAACCTAACACTAACCCTAACCCTAACTCTAAACACTAACCCTAACCCTACCCAACAATAACCCTAACCCTAACCTTAACCACAACCCCAAACCCTACCCCTAACCTTAAACCTAAACCCTAACCCCATCCCTAATTTTAAAACTAAATGCTAACCCTTATCCTAAACCTAACCCTAAACCTAAACCCTAATCATAACACTAACTCTAACTTTACACCCTAATTCTAACCATAACCCTACCCTAACCCAAACCCTAAACCTAACTCTAACCCTAACCCTAAAAGTAACTCGTCTAACACTAACCCTAACCCTACTGCTACCCGTACACCTACCCCTACAGCTAACACTAATCCAACCATAACCCTAACCCTAACCACTACCCCTAACCCTACCCCTACCTTTAACCCTAACCCTAACACTAACTCTAACCCTATCCATAAGCCCTAAACCCTAACCCTAACCCTAAACCCTAACATTAACTCCTAATCATAACCATAACACTAACCCTAGCCCTAACCCTCACCCTAACCCTAACATTGACCCTAACACCTAACCCTAACCCTAACCCTATCCCTAACCCTAACCCAAACCTTAACCATAACCATAACCCTATCCATAAGCCCTAAACCCTAACACTAACCCTAACCCTAAACCTAACCCTAACATTGACCCTAACCCCTAACCCTAACCCTATCCCTAACCCTAACCCTAACCTTAACCATAACCATAACCCTATCCATAAGCCCTAAACCCTAACACTAATGCTAACCCTAAACCCTAACCTTAACTCCTAACCATAACCATAACACTATCCCTAGCCCTAACCCTAACCCTAA
This sequence comes from Nanger dama, assembly GCA_917880005.1. NCBI lineage: Eukaryota > Metazoa > Chordata > Mammalia > Artiodactyla > Bovidae > Nanger > Nanger dama. The sequence goes on along the minus strand of CAKJTW010000253.1, from coordinate 33,166 downwards.
CCCTATCCGTAACCCTAACCCTAACCTAACCCTAACAGTAACTCGTCTAACACTAACCCTAACCTTAAACCTAACCCTACTGCTACCTGTACACCTACCCCTACCGCTAACTCTAACCAAACCCTAACCCTAACCCAACCCCAACCCTAACCCTAACCCTAAGCCATATCCCTACCTCTACCCCTAACCCAACCCCTAACTGTAACACTAAACCTAACCCTAACCCTAACACTAACACTAACCCTAACCCCTAACCCTAACCCTAACCCCTAACCCTAACCCTAACCCCTAACCCTAACCCCTAACCGAACCCCAACCCTAACACTAAGCCTAACCCTAACCCTAACACTAACCCTAACCCCTAACCCTAACCCTAACATTGACCTTAACCCCTAACCCTAACCCTAACCCCTAACACTAACCCTAACCCTAACATTGACCTTAACCCCTAACCCTAACCCTAACCCTATCCCTAACCCTAAACCCTAAACCCTAACCATAACCCTAACCCAACCCTAACCCTAACCCTATCCCTAATGCTAACACCAACCCCTACAGCTACACCTACCCATAACCCTAACTGTAACCCAACCCTAATCCTAACACTAAAGCCTGAACCGTAACCCTAACACTAACCCTAACTCTAAATTATAACCTTAATCCTAACCCTAACCCAATCCTGTCCCTAACCCTAACCCTAACCTCAACCCCTAACCCTACATTTAACCTTAACCCTAACACTAACCCTATCACTATCCCTAAACCATAAACCCTGACCCTAACCCTAACCCTGAACACTAAACCTAACCCTAAACCTTACCCTAACACTAACTCTAACCGTAACACAAACCGTAACCATAAACCTAACCCTAGCCCTAGCCCTAGCTCTAGCCCTAACCCTATCCCTAGCCCTAACACTAAGTCTAATACTAAGTCTAATACTAACCCTAACCCTAACCTTAAACCCTAAACATAACCCTAACACAACCCTAACCCTATCCCTAACCTCAACCAATACCCCTACCCCTATCTGTACCCATATCCCTAACCCTTACACCTAACCATAAACCTAACCACAAACCGTAAGTCAAATGCTAAACCTAACCTTGAACCGTAACACTAACCCTAAACCTAAACCTAACCCTAACCCAATACCTTACCCCTAACTCTAACCCTAACTGTAACCCTAACCCTAATCTTAACACTAACTCATCTAACCCTAACCCTAAACCTACTACTACCCCCTCCACCTACACCTACCCTCACTCTAACAAAACACTAACCTTAACACTAATCCTAACCCTAACCACCACCCGTATCCCTACCCCTAACCTTAAACCCTAAACATAACCCTAACACAACCCTAACCCTATCCCTAACCTCAACCAATACCCCTACCCCTATCTGTACCCATATCCCTAACCCTTACACCTAACCATAAACCTAACCACAAACCGTAAGTCAAATGCTAAACCTAACCTTGAACCGTAACACTAACCCTAAACCTAAACCTAACCCTAACCCAATACCTTACCCCTAACTCTAACCCTAACTGTAACCCTAACCCTAATCTTAACACTAACTCATCTAACCCTAACCCTAAACCTACTACTACCCCCTCCACCTACACCTACCCCTCACTCTAACAAAACACTAACCTTAACACTAATCCTAACCCTAACCACCACCCGTATCCCTACCCCTACCCCTAACACTAACCGTAACACTAAACCTAACCCTATCCCTAAACGCGAAAACCTAACCCTAACCCTAACACTAAACACTAATCCTAACCCTAACACTAACCCAAACCTAACCCAATCCCTAATCCTAAACTAATCACAACCTCTAAACCTACTCCTAACCTTACCTCCAACCCTAACCCTAACCCTAACCCTAAATCCTAACACTAACCCTAATCCTAACTCTAAACCTAGTCCAATCTTAACCCTTACCCAAACTCTATCCCTAACCCTAGCCCTAGCCCAAACCCTAGGCCTAGCCCTAACCATATCCCTAGCCCTAGCCCTAACCCGAAACCTAACGCTAACCCAACCCTAAACCTAACCCTAACTTTAACTCTAATCCTCACCCTAAACCCTGAATTCTACCCCCAAACCTAACTCTAACCCTAACCCTATCCCTAAACCATAAAACCTAACACTAACCCTAACCCTAACCCTAACTCTAAACACTAACCCTAACCCTACCCAACAATAACCCTAACCCTAACCTTAACCACAACCCCAAACCCTACCCCTAACCTTAAACCTAAACCCTAACCCCATCCCTAATTTTAAAACTAAATGCTAACCCTAATCCTAAACCTAACCCTAAACCTAAACCCTAATCATAACACTAACTCTAACTTTACACCCTACTTCTAACTATAACCCTACCCTAACCCAAACCCTAAACCTAACTCTAACCCTAACCCTAACAGTAACTCGTCTAACACTAACCCTAACCCTACTACTACCCGTACACCTACCCCTACAGCTAACACTAATCCAACCATAACCCTAACCCTAACCACTACCCCTAACCCTACCCCTACCTTTAACCCTAACCCTAACACTAACTCTAACCCTATCCATAAGCCCTAAACCCTAACCCTAACCCTAAACCCTAACATTAACTCCTAATCATAACCATAACACTAACCCTAGCCCTAACCCTCACCCTAACCCTAACATTGACCCTAACACCTAACCCTAACCCTAACCCTATCCCTAACCCTAACCCTAACCTTAACCATAACCATAACCCTATCCATAAGCCCTAAACCCTAACACTAACCCTAACCCTAAACCTTAACCTTAACTCCTAACCATAACCAAAACACTAACCCTAGCCCTAAACCTAACCCTAACCCCTAACCCTAACCCTATCCCTAACCCTAACCCTAACCTTAACCATAACCATAACCCTATCCATAAGCCCTAAACCCTAACACTAATGCTAACCCTAAACCCTAACCTTAACTCCTAACCATAACCATAACACTATCCCTAGCCCTAACCCTAACCCTAACCCTATCCGTAACCCTAACCCTAACCTAACCCTAAAGTAACTCGTCTAACACTAACCCTAACCTTAAACCTAACCCTACTGCTACCTGTACACCTACCCCTACCGCTAACTCTAACCAAACCCTAACCCTAACCCAACCCCAACCCCTAACCCTAACCCTAAGCCATATCCCTACCTCTACCCATAACCCAACCCCTAACTGTAACACTAAACCTAACCCTAACCCCTAACACTAACACTAACCCTAACCCCTAACCCTAACCCCTAACCCCTAACCCTAACCCTAACCCCTAACCCTAACCCTAACCCCTAACCGAACCCCAACCCTAACACTAAGCCTAACCCTAACCCTAACACTAACCCTAACCCCTAACCCTAACCCTAACATTGACCTTAACCCCTAACCCTAACCCTAACCCTATCCCTAACCCTAAACCCTAAACCCTAACCATAACCCTAACCCAACCCTAACCCCTAACCCTTTCCCTAATGCTAACACCAACCCCTACAGCTACACCTACCCATAACCCTAACTGTAACCCAACCCTAACCCTAACACTAAAGCCTGAACCGTAACCCTAACACTAACCCTAACTCTAAATTATAACCTTAATCCTAACCCTAACCCAATCCTGTCCCTAACCCTAACCCTAACCTCAACCCCTAACCCTACATTTAACCTTAACCCTAACACTAACCCTATCACTATCCCTAAACCATAAACCCTGACCCTAACCCTAACCCTGAACACTAAACCTAACCCCTAAACCTTACCCTAACACTAACTCTAACCGTAACACAAACCGTAACCATAAACCTAACCCCTAGCCCTAGCCCTAGCTCTAGCCCTAACCCTATCCCTAGCCCTAACACTAAGTCTAATACTAAGTCTAATACTAACCCTAACCCTAACCTTAAACCCTAAACATAACCCTAACACAACCCTAACCCTATCCCTAACCTCAACCAATACCCCTACCCCTATCTGTACCCATATCCCTAACCCTTACACCTAACCATAAACCTAACCACAAACCGTAAGTCAAATGCTAAACCTAACCTTGAACCGTAACACTAACCCTAAACCTAAACCTAACCCCTAACCCAATACCTTACCCCTAACTCTAACCCTAACTGTAACCCTAACCCTAATCTTAACACTAACTCATCTAACCCTAACCCTAAACCTACTACTACCCCTCCACCTACACCTACCCCTCACTCTAACAAAACACTAACCTTAACACTAATCCTAACCCTAACCACCACCCGTATCCCTACCCCTACCCCTAACACTAACCGTAACACTAAACCTAACCCTATCCCTAAACGCGAAAACCTAACCCTAACCCTAACACTAAACACTAATCCTAACCCTAACACTAACCCAAACCTAACCCAATCCCTAATCGTAACACTAATCACAACCTCTAAACCTACTCCTAACCTTACCTCCAACACTAACCCTAACCTTAACCCTAAATCCTAACACTAACCCTAACCCTAACTCTAAACCTAATCCAACCCAAACCCTTACCCTAACTCTATCCCTAACCCTAACCATAACCCTAGCCCCAGCCCAAGCCCTAGCCCTAGCCCCAGCCCCCAACCCTAAACCTAACGCTAACCCAACCCTAAACCTAACCCTAAATTTAACCCTAATCCTAACCCTAAACCCTGAACTCTACCCCTAACCCTATCCCTAAACCCCAAAACCTAACACTAACCCAAACCTAACTCTAAACACTAACCCTAACCCTACCCAACAATAACCCTAACCCTAACCTTAACCACAACCCCAAACCCTACACTAACCCTAACCCTAACCCTAACCTTAATCCTAAACCCTAACCCTAACCCTAATTTTAACACTAACTGCTAACTCTAACCCTAAACCTAACCTTAAACCTAAACCCTAACCCTAACACTAACTTTAACTTTAAACCCCAAATCTAACCATATACCTACCCTAACCCAAATCCTAAACCAAACCCCAACCCTAACCCTAACCCTAACCCTAACACTAACCCTAACCCTAACCCTAACCCTAACCCTACCCTAACCCAAATCCCAAACCTAACTCTAACCCTAACCCTAACCCTAACCCTAACCCTAACAGTAACTCGTCGAACACTAACCCTCACCCTAAACCTAACCCTACTGCTACCCGTACACCTACCTCTACCGTTAACTCTAAACCAACCCTAAGCCTAACCCTAACCACTACCCCTAACCCTACCGCTACCTTTAACCCTAACCCTAACACTAACCCTAACCCTATCCATAAGCCCTAAACCCTAACCCTAACCCTAAACCCTAACCTTAACTCCTAACCATAGCCATAACACTAACCCTAGCCCCAACCGTAACCCTAACCCTAACATTGACCCTAACCTCTAACCCTAACCCTAACCCTATCCCTAACCCTAACACTAACCATAACCCTATCCATAAGCCCTAAACCCTAACACTAACCTTAAACCTAAACACTAACCTTAACTCCTAACCATAACCATAACACTAATCCTAGCCCTAACCCTAACCCTAACCTTATGCCCAACCCTAACCCTAACCCTAACCCTAACAGTAACTCATATAACCCCAACCCTAACCCTAAACCTAACCCTACTGCTAACCGTACACCTACCCCTACCACTAACTCTAACCCAACCCTAACGGTAACCCTAACCCTAACCCATACCCTACCTCTACCCCTAATCCAACCCCTAACTGTAACACTTAATCAAACCCTAACACTAACCCTAACCCGTAACCCTAACCCCTAACCCTAACCCTAACCCAACCCCAATCCCAACACTAAACCTAACGCTAACCCTAACCCTAACACTAACCCTAACCCTCACCTTAACCCTAACCCTAATATTGACACTATTCCCTGACCCTAACCCTAATCCTAACCCTAACCCTATCCCTATCCCTAAACCCCAAACCCTAACCATAACCCTAACCCAACCCTAACCCTAACCCTAACCTTAACCCTAACCCTAACACCAACCCCTACACCTACACCTACCCATAACCCTAAACCTCACCCAACCCTAACCCTAACCCTGAACTAAACCCCTAACCCTATTGCTATCCCTAACTTAACCCTAACCCCTAACCTTATCCCTAAACCGTAAACCCAATCCTAACCCTAACACTAAACACTAATCCTAACCCTAACCCAACCCTAACCCTAACAGTAATGCCTGAACCCTAACTCTAACACTAACCCTAACCCTAAACTATAACCCTAACCCTAACTCAACCCTGTCCCTAACCCTAACCCTAACCCTAACCACAACCCCTAACCCTACCCCTAACCTTAACCCTAACCCTAACCCTATCCCTAAACCATAAACCCTGACCCTAACCCTAACCTAAACACTAAACCTAACCCTAACCCTAACACTAACTCTAACCGTAACACAAACCCTAACCATAACCATAACCCCAGCCCTAGCCCCAGCCCCAGCCCTAGCCCTAACATTAACTCTAATACTAACCATAATCCTAACCCTAAACCCTAAACCCTAACCCTAACACAACCCTAATCCTATCCCTAACCCCAACCAATACACCTACCCCTATCTATACCCATATCCCTAACCCTAACATCTAACCATAAACCTAACCACAAACTGTAACTCAAACGCTAACCCTATCCTTAAACCGTAACACTAACCCTAAACCTAAACATAACCCTAAACCGATACCTTACCCCAAACCTAACCCTAATCTTAACCCTAACTCCTCTAAACCTAACCCTAAACCTACTACTACCCATCCACCTACACCTACCCCTAATCCTAACAAAACACTAATCTTAACACTAATCCTAACCCTAACCACCACCCGTATCCCTACCCCTAACACTAACCCTAACACTAAACATAACCCTATCCCTAAACCCTAAACCCTAACCCTAACCCTAACACTAAACACTAATCCTAACCCTAACACTAACCCAAACCTAACCAAATCCCTAATCCTAACAATAACCACAACCCCTAACACTACCCCTACCTTACCTCCAACCCTAACCCTAACCGTAAATCCTAACACTAAACTTAACCCAAACCCTAAACCTAATCCAACCCTAACCCTTACCCTAACTCTATCCCTAACCCTAACCGTAACCCCAGCCCTAGCCCAAGCCCTAGCCCTAGCTCTAACCATATCCCTAGCTCTAGCCCTAACCCTAAATGTAACGCTAACCCAACCTTAAACCTAACCCTAACTTTAACCCTAATCCTAACCCTAAACCCTGAACTCTAACACTAACCCTAACCCTAAACCAACGCTAACCATAACCCTTACCCTATCGCGAAACCCTAAACGCTAAACCCTTACCCTAACCCTAACTCTAAACACTAAACCTAACCCTAAACCAACACCAACCCTAACCCTAACCGTAACCCAACCACTAAACCTACCCCTACCCCTAACCCTAACCCCTAATCCTAACACTAACCCCAAAACTAACCACCAAATCTAATCCTGACAGTAACCCTAAACCCTAAACCTAACCCCTAACCCTAAACCTTATCCTTAACCCTACTCTAACTCTAACCCCAACCCTAACCCTAACATTAAACCCCAAACCCAACACTTACCCTAAACCCCAATCCCACACCTAGCCCCAGGCCCAGCCCTAGCACTATTTGTAGACCTAAACCTAGCCCTAGCCCTAACCCTAACAAAACCCTAACCCCAAACTTAACCCCCAACCCATACACCTACCCCTATCCTTAATCCCTAACCCCAAATCTAACCCTACCTAAACTCTGAACCCTAACTGTAACCCCTATCACTAACCCTAAACTCAACCTTAACTAAAACCTCAACCATAAACCCTAACCCTAACCCTAACACAAATCTAACCCTAACCCTAACTCTTTCAGAAACCCTATATCTAAACCATAAACTCTAACCCTAACCCTGAACACTAAACCAAACCCTAACCTTAACCCAGCCCTAACCCTAACCCCAACCACTAACAATAACCCTAAACCTGAAACCCTAGCCCTAATACTAACCATAACCTTAACCTAAAACCTCACCCTACCCCTAAACCTAGCCGTAGCCATAGTCCCAGACCTAAACCTAGCCCTATTCCTTACCCTAAACTTAACCCTAACCCTAACCCTAATCCTAACCCTAAACCTTAACCCTAACCCTAACCCTAACCCTAAACCTAAACCCTAACCATAACCCTAACCCAACACTAACCCTAACCCTAAACCTAACCCTAACAGTAACCGAAACTCCTAACCCCACACCTAACCGTAACCCTAACCCTAACCTTAACCCAACCCTAACCCAAACGCTAATCCTAACCACAATCCCTAACCCTACCCTTAACCCTAACCCTAACCCTTTCCCAAAACCGTGAACCCTAACCCTAAATCTGACCCTAAACACTAACCCTAACCTTAACAATAACCCTAACACTAACACTAACCATGACCCTAACCCTAACCCCTAACCCTAACTCTAACCCTAACTCCAACCCTAACCGTAACCCCTAACCCTAAACGTAAGCCTAACCCTAACACTAACTCGTCTAACCCTAAACCTAACACAACCCTACCCCTACCCCTAACTCTAACCCAACCCTCCCCTCCCCTCCCCCCAACCCTAACCCCAACCCTCACCCAACCCCTAACCCTAACCCCTAGCCCTAGCCCTAGACCTAACCCTAGCACTAGCCCTAGCCCCAAACCCTCAACCCAACCATAACCCCAAATACTAAACCCTAACCCTAACCCTAACCCCTAACCCAACCTAATCAAAACCTTAACCCTACCCCCAACCCTAACACTAACCCCTAACTCTAGGCCTAGCCCTAGCCCTAGCACTAACCCAAACCTTAACCCTAACCCAACCATAACCTTAACCCTAACTCTTTCCGAAACCCTATCTCTAACCCGTAAATTTTAACCCAAACCCTAAACAATAACACTAACCCTAACCCTAAACAATATCACTAACCCTAACCCTAAACTAACCCTAATCATATCCCTAACCCTAACCCCAAAAACTAACCCTAACCCTAACCCGTAAAACTAACCCTAACCCTAAACCTAACCATAAACCCTAAACCCTAACTGTAATCCTAACACTTATCTTAACCCTAACCCCAAACCTAGCCCCAGCCGTAGCCCTATCCCCAAACCTAGCCCTAGCCCTTACCCTAACCTTAACCCCAACACTAACCCGAACCTTAACCCAATCACTAACCTTAACCCTAACCCTAGCCCCTAACCCTATCCTTAACCCTAACACTAACCCCAACCGTAGGCCTGGCCCTAGCCCTAGTACTAACCGTAACCCTAACCCTAACCCAACCATAACCCTAACCTTAACTCTTTCCGAAACCCTATCTCTAAACCATAAACTCTAACTCTAAACCTAAACACCAAGACTAACCCTAACCCTAAACTAACCCTAACCATAACCCTAACCCCAACCCCTAAAACTAACCCGAACCCGAACCATAAACCCTAAACACTAACTGAAATCCTAACCCTAACCTAAACCCCTAAGCCCTAACCCTAACCTTAAAACTAGCCCCAGCCGTAGCCCTAGCCATAAACCTAGCCCTAGCCCTAACCCCAAACTTAAACCCAACCCTAACCCTAACCCCAACCGTAACACTAAATCCTAACACTAACCATTACCCTAACACTAACGCTAATCCTAACCCCTAACCCCAGACCTAGCACAGGCCCTAGCTCTAACCCTACCGTAGCCCTAACCCTAACCCTAACCATAACCCCAAACGCTAAACCCTAACCCCTAACCCTCACCCAACCCTAGCGCTAACCCTCACCCAACCCTAACCCTAACCCAAACCCTTAACCCTACTCCTACCACTACCCTAACAGTTAACCTAACCCTAACCCCTACCCGAACTCTAACACTAACCTTAACCCCAACCCTAACCCTAGCCCTAACATTAGCTCTAGCACTTAACCCCAAACCCCAACCCTAACACTAACCACAACCCCTAACCCTCCCCATAACCCTAACACAAACCCCTAACCATAGGCTTAGCCCTAGCCCTAGTACTAATCCTAACTCTAACCCTAACACTAACCTCAACCCCTACACCTATGTCTACACCTACCCCTAACCCAACCCTAACCCTAAACCCTAACCCCAAACCTAACCCTACCCTAACCCTAACCCTAAACTAACACTAATCCTAACCCCAAACCCTAACCCTAAACCCAAATCTAGCCCTATTCATAGCCCCAGACCTAGTACTAGCTGTAGCCCTACCCAAGCCCTAGCCCCAACCTTAACACTACCCCTAAACCTAACCCTTACCCTAACCCTTTCCCTAACACTAAACCCCAACCCTCACCGAACCTAACTCTAACCCCAAATCCTAAACCCTAACACTAACTCTAAACATATTCTAACCCTAACCCTAAACCTAAACCTCTTCTAACCCTAACCCTAACAGTAACACTAACCCTAATCCTAACCCTAACCCCAACCACAACCCTAACCCTAACCTTACCCTAGCCCTAACCCCTAACCTAGCCCCAGACCTAGCCCTAGCATAGCCCCCAGACCAAACCTTATCCCTAGCCCTAACATTAACCTAAAATTGATCTTAAAACTAACCATAACCCTAACCCTAACACAAAACTAACCCTAACCTTAACCCACACATACCTTTACCCTACCCCTACCCCTACCCCTACCCCTAACCCTTACTCCTAACCTACACCTAACCATAACCCCTAAACCTAACCCTAACCCTAACTCCTAACCCTAACTCCTAACCCTAACTCGTCTAACCCTAACCCTAACCCTACCCCTACCCCTACCCTTAATCCAACCCTAACGCTAACCCTAACCACAACCCCTAACCCTACCCATTACCCTAACCCTAACCCTATCCCTAACCCTAACCATATCCCTAAACCCTAAACGATAACTCTAACTTTAAACCTAACACTAAACATTAACCCTAACCCTAACCCAACCCTAATCATAAACCTAACCCTAACCACAAGACCTAACCCTACCCCAAACCCTGACCCTAATCTAAACACTAACCCTAACCCCTAACCCTAGCCTAACCCTATTCTAACCATAATCATAAACCTAACCATCTACTAAGCATAAACCTAAGAGTAAGGCTAACCCTAACCCTAAACCTAACCCCAATGCCAACCTTACCCTAACCCTACCCTAACCATAACCCTAACCCTAAACACTAACCTTAACCCTAATCCAACCCTAACCCTAACCCTAACTCTATCCCTAAACCTAACCATAACCCTAGCTCTAGACCAAGCCCCAGCCCAAGCCCCTAACCACATCCCTAGCCCTAGCCCTAAGCCTAGCCCTAGCCCTAACCCTAAACCTAACCTTAACCCAACCCTAAAACCAACCCTACCCTAACCCTAACACTAACACTAACCCTAAGCTCTAACCCTGATCCTAACCAAACCCTAACCCTAAACCGTACCCTAACCACAACCGCTGACCCTATCCCTAACCTTAACCCTAACCTTAACCCAAATCCTATCCTGAAACCGTAAACCCTAACCCCAACCATAACCCTAAACACTAAACCTAACCCTAAACCAACCCTAACCGTAACTCTAACCCTAACCCCTAACCCTAACCCTAACCCTAACCCGTAAACCTAACCCTATCCCTAAACCCTAAACCCTAAACCTAACCCCTAACCCTAAACCCCAACCCAATCCTACCCTAACCCTAACACTAACCCTAACAGTAAACCCTAACCCTAACCCCAAATCCTAACCCTAACCCTAACCCTACCCCAAGCTGTAGCCCTAGCCCTAGCTCTAGCCCTAGCCCCAGCCCTAACCCTAACACAACCCTAACCCTAACCCCAACCCATATCCCTACACCTAACCCTAACCCCTAACCCCAAATCTAATCCTAACCTTAACCCTAAACCCTAAGCCTAACCCTAACTTTAAACCTAACCCTAACTCTAACCCTAATCTTAACCCAAACCCCAACCCATACTCCTACCACTAAACCGACCCCTAACCTTAACCCCTAACCCTAACCCTGAACCAAACCCTAACCCTAAACCCTAAACATAACCCCAACCTAAACCCCAACACTACCACTATCCGTACCCTAACCCTAACCCTAACCTTAACCCTAACCCTATTCTAACCCGAAACCTAAACCGAAACCTCTTCTGACCCTAACCCCAACCCTAACACTAACACTAATCCTATCCCTAACCCCAACCCCAACCCTATCCTTAACCGCACCCCTAACCCTAACCCAACCCTAACCCTAGCCTTAGCACTAGCACTAGCCCCAGGCCTAACCCTATCCTTCGGCCCCACCCTAACCCTATTCATAACCCTAACCCTAAACCCCAAACCCCAACTCTAACCCTAACCCCTGACCCTAACCCCCAACTGCAACTCTAACCCCAACCGCACACTAACCCTAAACTTAAACACTAATCCTAATCCTAACGCTAACCTAACACTAACCCTAATCCTAACCCTAATCCATACCCTAACATTAACCCTTACCCCTACCCCTTCCCCTAATCCCTAACCCTAACCCTAACCCCAAACCCAACCCTAACCGTAACCCCAAACCTAAACACTAACCCTAACCCTAACCCCAAAGCCTAACCCCTACACTAACCCTTGCTTGAGCCCCAGCCCTATCCCTAGACCTAGGACTAGCCCTAGCCTTATTCCTAAATCTAGCCCTAACCCCAACCGAACTTCACCTTAAACCTAAACCTAACCACAACCCATAACCCTACCCTTAATCCTAACCCTAACCCTAACCCTAACCCTAATCTTAACAACTAACCTCTATGTAAACCCTAACCCTAACACTAAACCTAAACCCTAACCCTAAACCCCAACCGTAACCCTAACCCAACCCTAACCCTAACCCTAACCCAAATCCCAACACATACCGCTACCCCTACCCCTACCCCTAAACCCTAAACCTAACCCTAACCCTAATCCTAAATCATACCCTAAACTGAAACCTTTCTAATCCTAAACCTAAGAGTAATGGTAACCCTAACCCTAACCCTAACCCCAACCCCAACCCCCAACCCTAACGCTAACCGCACCCTAATCCTAACCCTATCACTAACCCTATTGTAACCCTAACCCTAAACCGAAACCTCTTCAAACCCTAACCCTAACTGTACTCTAACCCTAACCCTAAACCTAACCCTAGCCCTAATCCTGTCCCTAACCCCAACCCCAAACCTAAACCTATACCTCCCCTAACCATAAACCTAATCCTAAGCCTAACCCTAACACCTACCCTTACCCATATCCCTACCCCTACCCCTAACCCAACCCTAACGCTAACCCTAATGCTAACTGTAACACTAACCATTACCCTAAACCTAACCTTAACTCTAAGCTTAACCCAAACCACAACCCATACTTCTACCACTAACCCTACCCTTGACCCTAACCCCTAAACCTAACCCCTGAACCAAACCCCAACCCTAAACCCTAAACCTAACCCCAACCTAAACCCCAACACTACCCCTAACCGTACCCTAACTCTAACCCTAACCTTAACCCTAACCCTATTCTAACCCAAACCCTAAACCGAAACCTCTTCTGACCCTATCCCTAAAGGTACCCTAACCCTAACCCTAACGCTAACACTAATGCTATCCCTAACCCCAACCGCAACCCTACCCCTAACCGTACCCCTAAACCTAACCCTATCCCTAGCCTTAGCACTTGCACTAGCCCTAGGCCTAACTAACCCCAACCCTCGGCCTAACCCCTAACCCTATTCTTAACCCTAAACCTAAACCCCAAACCCCAAACCCCAACCCCAACCCCTGACCCTAACCCCAACTGCAACTCTAACCCCAACCGTAAACTAACATTATACCTAAACCCTAATCCTAACCCTAAAGCTAACCTAACACTAACCCTAACCATAACCCCTAACCCTAATCATAACCCTAAAACTAACCATAACCCTAACCCTAACCTAACCCTAACACTAACCCAAAATTCTAATCCTAACACTAACCTTAACCAAATCATAACTCTAACCCTAACTCCAACACATACCCCTACCACTACCCCTTCCCCTTCCCATAACCCCTAAACCTAACCCCAACCCTAGCCCCTAATCCTGACACTCACCTTAATCCCATAACTAAACCCTAACACTATCCCTAACCTAATGCTAACCCTAATAAACTAAACCTAACTCTAACTTTATTCTAATGATAACGCTAAACCCAAACCTCTTCTACACTCAACCTAACAGTAACACTAACCCCAAACCTTACCCTTACCCCAAACCCAACCCTAACCTTAACCCTAAAACTAAATGCTAACCCTAACCCTAACCCTAAAGCCTAACCCTTACACTAATGCTAGCTTGAGCCCCAGCCCTGGCCCTTGCCCTAGGACTAGCCCTAGTCTTATTCCTAAACCTAGCCCTAACCCCAACCCAACTTAACCCCAAACCTAAACCTAATCACAACCCATAACCCTACCCTTAATCCTAACACTAACCCTAACCCTAACCCTAATCTTAACAACTAACCCCTATGTAATCACTAACCCTAACACTAAACCTAAACCCCAACCACAACCCTAACCCAACCCTAACCCTAACCCTAACCCAAACCCCAACACATACTGCTACCCCTACCCCTAACTCTAAACCCTAAACCTAAACATAACCCCAAATCATACCCTAAACCGAAACCTCTTCTAACCTTAAACCGAAGAGTAATGGTAACCCAACCCCTAACCCCAACCCCAACCCCAACCCTAACCCTAACCGCACCCCTAATCCTAACCCTATCCCTAACCCTATTCTAACCCTAACCCTAAACCGAAACCTCTTCGAACCCTAACCCCAACCGTACTCTAACCTTAACCCTAACCCTAACCCTAACCCTAATCCTATCCCTAACCCCAACCCCAACCCTAAACCTATACCTACCCTAACCATAAACCTAACCCTAACCCTAACACCTACCCTTACTCATACCCCTACCCCTAACCCTAATCCAACCGTAACCCTACCCCTAATGCTAACTGTAACACTAACCATTACCCCAAATCTAACCCTAACCCCACACCTAACTCTACCCCTAAACTAACACTAACCCTAATCCTATCCCTAAACCTAACCCTAAACACTAACCCTAACCCTAACCATAACCCAAATTTAACCCTAACCCTAAGCCTAACCCCTAACCCTAACCCAGAACCTTACCCTAAACTGAAACCTCTTCTAACCCTAAACCTAAGAGTAATGCTAACCCTAACCCTAAGAGTAATGTTAACCCTAACACTAACCCTAACCCCAACCCCAACCCCAACTCTAACCCTAACCGTACCCTAACCCTAATCCTATCCCTAACCCCAACCCCAACCCTAAACCTATACCTACCCTAACCATAAACCTAACACTAACTATATCCCTAACCCCTACCCTTACCCATACCCCTAACCTTAACCCTAACCCAACCCTATCCCTAACCTTAACGCTAACCATAACACTAACCATTACCCCAAATCTAACCCCTAACCCTAACCCAAACCCCAACCCATACTCCTACCACTAACACTACCACTAACCCTAACGCCTAACCCTAACCCTGAACCAACCCTAACCCTGAACCCTAAACCTAACACTGACACTAACCCCAACCCCAACCCTTCCCCAACCGTTTCCTTGCCCTAACCCTAACCTTACCCCTAACTCTATTCTAACCCTAACCCTAAACCGAAACCTCTTCTGACTCTAACCCCAACCGCACCCCTAACCCTAACCCTAACCTTAACCCTAATCCTATCCCTAACCCCAACCCCAACCCTACCCGTAACCGCACCCTAACAGTAACCCTAACCCTAGCCTTAGCACTAGCACTAGCCCCAGACTTAATCCTATCCCTCGGCCTAACCCCTAACCCTATTCTTAACCCTGACCCTAAACCCTAAACCCTAACCCTAACCCTAACCCAACCCTAACCCTAACCCAAACCCAAACCCCAACACATACCATTACCCCTACCCCTAACACTAAACCCTAAACCTAAACCAGACCCATACCCTAACGCTAAACCCTAACCTTAACCTTAAACCTTAAACCGCAACCCTAACCCAACTCTAACCCTAACCCTAACCCTATCCTTTACCCTAACTCTATCACTAAACCCTAACCCTAACACTAACACTAACCCTAACCCTAAACACTAACACTAACCCTAACCATAACACTAACCACAACCCCTAACCCTAGCCCTAACCCTATTCTAACCCTAACCCTAAACCTAACCCTCTACTAACCCTAAACTTAATAGTAACGCTAAACCTAACCATAAAATTAACCCCAACGCCAACCCTACCCTAACCAGACCCTAATCCTAACCCTAACGCTAACCCTAAACCATAACCGTAACCCCAACCTAAAACCCTAACCCTAACCCCAACCATAGCCCGAGCCCCAGCCCTAGCCATAGCAGTAGCCCCAGCTCTTAAACTATACCTAGCCGTAAACCCAAACCTAACCCTAACCCTAATTCTATTTCTAAACCCTAAACCCAAACCCCAACCTTAACCCTAATACTAAATACTAACCCTAACCCTAAGTCTACCCTAACCCTAACCCCTAACCCTAGCCCCAGGCCTAACTCTAACCTTAACCCTGAGTTTAACCCTAACACCTATTCTAAGCCAAAGCCTTTTCCTAACCCTAACCCTAACCCCAAACCCTAACTCTGACCCTACCACTAATTCCTAAACCTAACCCTAACCCTAACTCTATCCCTAACCCTAACCCCTAACCCCTAACACTGTCCCTAGCCTTAACTCTAACCCTAACAATAACACTAAACACCAACCGTAACACTTTCCCTAGCCCTAGCCCCAGCCCTAGAACTATCCCTTGTCCTAACCCTATCTCTAGCCCTAACCATAACCCTAACATTAAACCTAATCCCTAATCCCTAAACCTAATCCTCACCCTAACCCCAAATCATAACTCTAACCCTACCTTATACCTTAACCCTAACCCTAAATCTAACTTTAAACCCTAAACCGTAACAACAATAACCCTAACTCTAACCCAACCCTAACCCTAACCGTAATCCCAAACACAACCCCTAACTCTATTCCTCCCCTTAACCCTAACCCTAACCCTAACCATATCTCTAAACCCTAAACGCTAACCCTAACACTAAACACTAACTCTAACCCTACCCCTAAACAGCCCTAACCCTAACCATAACCCCTACACTAACTACAACTCCTAACCCTACCTCTAACTCTACCCCAACCCTAGCCATAGCCCCAGGCTACCCCTAAAAATATCCTTAGCCCTAGCACTAAACATAGCCCTAGCCCCAACCCTAACCCTATCCCAACGCTAACTCTAACCCTAACCCTAACCCTAACCCTATTCTAACGCTAACCCTAAACCTAAACCTCTTCTAAGACTAAACCTATCAGTAAAGTTAACCCTAACCCTAACCCCCAACCCTATACCTAAACCCCAACCGTAACCCGACCTGAAAACTCTACCCCTAAACCTAACTTTAAACCCTTACCCAAACCCTACCCCAAAACACTAACCCTTAACCCTAAACCAAAAACCTAACCCTAACCTTAACACTAAACCTAACCCTAAACCTAACCCTAAATCCTAAACCTAACCGTAACCTTAACCCCCAAATCCTAAACCCACATCCTATCCCTAACCCTAACTCTAACCCATATCACTAAACATTAACCATAACCCCATGTCTACACCTTACACTACCACCCAAACCCTAGTCCTAAACCCTAACCGTAAAGCTTACCATAAACCCTAACATTAACCCTAACCCTAAACACTAACCGTAAACCTAAGTGTAAAACTAACAGTAACCACTAAACCCTAAGCATAACCCTCACCCTAATTCCTAACCGAAACCCTAACCTAATACCTAAACCCTAACCCTGATACTAACACTAAACCCTAACCCTAAACCTAAGCCGAACTCTATCAACAAATCACTAACCTTAACCCCAAATCCTAACCCTAACCCTAATCCTGACCCTAACCCCCAACCCCAACCCCTAACCCTAACGCTAACCCCTACGGCTAACCCTGTCCCTAACCCTAACCCTAACCTAACTCTAACCCTAACCCTAACTCTAACCCTAACCCTAACCTTAACCCTAAACATAACCCCAAAACTAACCGTAACCCTAACCCTAAACTAACCATAACACTAACCCTAAATTCTAACCCTAACAATAACCTTAACCAAATCATAACCCTAACCCTAACTCCAACACATACCCCTGCCCCAACCCCCTAACCCCTAACCCTAACCCTAGCCCCTAATCCTGACACTAAACTTAATCCTAACACTAAACCCTAACACTATCCTTAACCTAACCCTAACCCTAATAAACTAAAACTAACCCTAACTTTATTCTAATGCTAACCCCTAAATCTAAACCTCTTCTACACTCAACCTAACAGTAACGCTAATCCTAACTCTAACACTAACTCCAAACCCAACCCTAATCCTAACCATAAACCCAAACCCTAACCCCAACCTTAAAGCCTAATCCTTACACTAACCCTAGTTTGAGCCCTAGCACTAGCCCCAGCCCCAGGACTAGCCCTGGCCTTATTCTTAAACCTAGCCCCAACCCTAACCCAACTTAACCCTAACCCCAAACCTAACCACAACCCATATCCCTACCCTTAATCCTCACACTAACCCTAACCCTAATCTTAACAACTAACCCCCACCTTAACCCTAACCCTAATACTAAACCTAAACCCCAACCTTAACCCTAAACCCCAATCGTAGCCCCAACCCCAACCACTAATCCTACTCTAACCCATAACTCTAACCCTAACCTTAACCCTTAATCTTCTAAACCAAACCCCAAACCTAACCCCTAAACCTAACCCTAACCCTAAACTTAACCCCCGACCCCTAGCCTTACCTATACCCCTAACCGTAACCCTAAACCATACCCCTACCCTAACCCTAACCCAAACCCTAACCAAATCCCACACCTAACCCTAACTCGTCTAACCCCAACCATAAGCCTATCCCCTAACCCTAACCCTAATTCTAACCCGAAAGCTAACCATAAATCGTCTAACCCTAAACCTAAGCCTGTCCCCTAACCCTAACACTAACCCTATCTCGTCTATCCCTAAGCCTAACCCTAAACCCAAACCCTAACCCTAACAATAACCCTAACCCCAACTCGTCTAAACCTAAGCCTAACCCTAACAGTTACCCTAAACCATAACACTAACACTAACCCTAACACAAACCCCTAACACCTATGCTAACCCTAACCCTAACCCTAACCTGACACCCTAACCCGACACCCTAACCCGACACCCTAACCCTAACACTAACCCTAAACCTAACCCTAACCAAAACCCCTGACCCTACCCCCTAACCGTACCCCCTAACCTTAACTAAAACCACTACCCCTACCCATACCCCTAACCCTAACCCTAAACATGAATCCTAAACCCCAACCGTAACCCAATCCTAACACTAACCCTACCCCTACGCCACACCTAACCCTAACCCTAACCCTAACCCTAAACCTCTTCTAACCCTAAACCTAAGAGTAACGCTAAACCTAACCCCTAACCCTAACCCAACCCTAACCCTTACCCCAATCCCTAACCCTAACCCACACATACCTTTAACCCTACCCCTACACCTATCCCTAACCTTAACCCTAACCCCTAATCCCACACCTAACCCTAACCCCTAAACCTAACTCAAACCCTAGCCCTAACACTAAACCCTAACCCTAACCCTAACACTAAACACTAACCCTAACCCTAACTTCTAACCCTAACCGCTCACCCTAACCCTAACCCTAACTCGTCTAAACCTAAACCTAACTCTACTTCTACCCCTACCACTAACCAACCGTAACCTTATCCCTAACCCCAACCACCACCACTAAACCTACCTGCACCACTACCACTACGCATAATCATAACCCTATCCCTAAACCCTAAACCATAACCCTAACCCTAACACTAAACACTAACCCTTACCTTAACCCTAACATAACCCTAACAGTAACCCTAACCCTAACACTGTCCACAACCACTAAACCCACCCCTATCCCTAGCCCTAACCCTATTTTAACCATAACAATAAACCTAACCCTCTATAAGAATAAACCTAATAGTAACGCTAAACTTAACCCCAAAACTAACCCCAACGCCAACCCTACCCTAACCCTACCCTAACCCTAAACCTAGGCCTAACTCTAACGCTAACACTAACTTTAACCCTAACACATATCCTAAGTCTAAACTTTTCCGCTAACCGTAAAAGTAAAAACTAATCCTAACCCTAACCCTAATCCCTAACCCTTACCTTAACCCTAACACTATCCCTAGCCCTAATCCTAACCCCCTAATACTATCCCTAACCTTAACTATAACACTAAACATAACACTAAACACTAATCCTAACCTTAGCCTTAGTCCTGGCCCTGTCCCTAGCCCTAACACAGCCCTAGTCCTAAACCTATCCATATCCCGAACCATAACCCTAACACTAACCCTAACCCTAACCTTAACCCTAAACCAAACACTAACTCTAACTTTAACCCCTAAATATAATCCTAACCATAACCCCTAACCTTAACCATAACAATAACCGTTACCCCTAACCCTATCCCCTAACCCTAACCCTAACACAAACCCTAAACCTAACCCCCAACCCTAACCCCAAACCTAACTCCAACCTTAACGCCTAACCTTAACCCTAAACCCTAACCCTAACACTAACACTAACCCAAACCCTAAATGAAACCCTAACCCTAAACCAACCCTAAGCCTAACCCTAACACTAACCCCTAACCTGAACCCTAGCACTACCCCTAAAAGTAACCCGAACCCCTAACCCTAACCATAATCCTAACCCTAACTCTAACCAAAATCCCTAACCCTAACCCTAACCCTAAACCTAAACCTCTTCTAACCCTAAACCTAAGAGAAACGCTAACCCTAACCCTAAACCCTAACCCTAACCCCTAACCGTAACCCCACTCTACCCTAACCCTAACCGAACCCTAACCCTAAATCTAACCCTAACCCTAAACCACATAGCTTTTAACCCTACCCCTACCCCTACCACTAACCCTAAACCTAACCCAACCCTACCCCTACCCCTAACCCTAACCTTAACCCTAACCCAACCCCACCCGTACCCCAAACATTAACCCTAAACTCACCCAATCCTAACCGTAACCCTAGCCCTAGCCCAGCCCTAACCCTAGCCCTAGCCCTAGACCTAACACTAACCCTAACCCTTACCCTAACACCAATCCTAACCCTAAGCCCAACCCCCAACCCTAACGCTAATCCCAACCCCAACCCTAACCATAAAACCAACCCTAACACTAACCCTAAACCCAACCCCACTCTAACCCTAACCGAACCCCAACCCTAACCCCCAACCCCATTCCAACCCTAACCCCAACCCCAAACCTAACCCCTACCACAACCCTAACCCCTAAACTTAACCCTAACCCTAACCCTAACCTGTAATCCTAACCCGAACACTAACCCTAACGCATAACCCTAACCCCTAACCCTAACGCTAACCCTAAGGCTAACTCTAACCCTAAACCCTGACCCTGACCCTGACCGTAACCATAACCCTAACCCGTTTAACACTAACCCGAACCCTAAAGGTAACCCTAAACCTTATCCTAACCTTAACCCTAACCCCTAACCTCACCCTAACCATAAACCCTATCCCTAAACCCTAACCCTAACCCCAAACCCCTAACCCTAACCCTAAGCCCTAATCCTAACCCTAACACTAACCCTAAAACCAATCCTAACCTAACCCTAACCGCAACCCTATCCCAAACCCAAACCCCAACCCTCACCCCAACCCAAATCCCAAACCTAACCCCCAACTTCAACCTCACCCTAAACCCAACCCTAACCCTAACCCTAACCCCAACCCTAACCTGAACCCAAACCCGAACCTCACCCCAACCCCAATCCCAACCCTAACCCCTACCGTAACCCTAACCCCAACACCAAGCCTAACCCTAAACCTAGCCTTAACTCTAAACCCCAACCCTAACCCTACCCCTAACCCTAACCCTAACCCTACTTCAACCCTAACCCTAACCCTAAAACTAACTCTAACCCTAACGATAACGCTAACCCAAATGCTAACCCTAACCCTAAACCCTGACCCTAACCCTAACCCTACCCCAAAACCTAATCCTAACCCAACCTTAACTCTAATCTTTTTCTAACCCTAACCCACACATACCTTTAACCCTACCATTACCACTATCCCTAACCCTAACCCTAACCCCTAAACCTACACCTCAACCCTAACCCCTAACCCTAACTCAAACCCTAGCCCTAACACTAAACCCCAACCCTAACCCTAACACTAAACACTAACCATAACCCCAATTTCTAACCCTAACTGCTAACCCTAAGCCTAACCCTAACTCGTCTAAACCTAAACCTAACCCTACCTCTACCCCTACCACTAACCAACCATAACCTTATCCCTAACACTAACCACAACCACTAAACCTACCTGGACCACTACCCCTATCCATAACCATAACCCTATCCCTATACCCTAAAGCATAACCCTAACCCTAACCCTAACACTAAACACTAACCCTTACCTTAACCTTAACCCATCCCTAACACTAACCCTAACCCTAACACTAACCACAACTACTAAACCCACCCCTAACCCTAGCCCTAACCCTATTTTAAGCATAACCCTAAACCTAACCCTCTATAAAAATAAACCTAATAGTAACGAAAACCTTAACCCTAAACCTAACCCCAACACCAACCCTACCCTAACCCTACCCTAACCCTAGCCCTAGGCCTAACTCTAACCCTAACCCTAACTTTAACCCTAAGACATATCCTAAGCCTAAACTCTCCCGCTAACACCTACCCTAAACACTAACCCTAACCCCAACCCTATTCCTTAACCTTAACCTTAACCCTAACACTATCCCTAACCCTAACCCTAAACCACTAATCCTATCCCAACCCCTAACTCTAACCGCAACCATAACACTAAACACTAACCCCAACACTAGCCCTAGCAATAGCCCCAGCCCTAGCCCTAGCACTAGCCCTAGTCCTAAAACTATCCATAGCACGAACCATAAACCTAACACTAACCCTAACCCTAACTTAACCCTAAACCAAACACTACCGCTAACCCTAACCCTAACCCCTAACCCTAACCCTAACACTAACCCCTAACCGTAACCCCTCTCCCTAACCCTAAACCCTCTCCCTAACCCTAACACTAACCCTAACCCCTAACCCTAAGCCTAACCCCTAACACGAACGCTAACCCTAACGATAACACTAACCCTAATGCTAACTCTAACCCTAAATCCTGACCCTGTCCCTGACCCTAACCCTAACGCTAACCCTAACACTAACGCTAACCCTAATGCTAACCCTACACCCTAACTCTACACCCTAACCCTAACCGTAACCCTAACCCTAACCTTAATCCTAACCCTAAGAGTAACCCTAACCCAACACTTATCCTAACCCCAACCCTAAGCACTAACTGTAAACCCTAACCCCAAAGCTAACCCTGCCTTATCCATAACCCTAACTCTAAAGCTAACCCTTTCCCGAACGCTAGCCCCAGCCATAGCCCCAGCCCCAGCACCAGCCCTGGCCCCAATCCCAGCCATAGCACTAACTCCAAACCTTACCCTAACCCTAACCCCTACCCCAAACCCAGCCCTAGCTGTAGCCCCAGCCCCAGCACTAGCCCCAGCCCCAGCCCCAACCCCAGCCATAGCCCCAACCCTAAGCCTAACCCTCACCCTAACCACAACCCCAACCCTAACCCTAACCCTACCCTAAACATAAATTTAACCCCTACACTAACTCTAACCCTAGCCCTTGCTCTACCCCCTTGCCCTAACACTATCCCTAGCCCTAAACTTAAACATAACCATAACCATAACCCTAAACCCTAGCCTTAAGGTAACCCTAACACTAACCCAACCCTAACACTAACCCTAAACCTAACCCCAACTAATACTACTTCCCCACCCCTACCCCTACCCCTACCTGTAACCTTAATCCCTAACCCTAACCGAACCTCTAACGCTAAACCTAACCCCAAATCTAAACCTCTTCTTACCCTAACCTAACAGTAACGCTAACCCTAACCCTAACCCCCACCCCAAACCTAACCCTAACCCCTACCCTAACCCCTAAACCCAACCCTAGTCCTAAACCTAACTCTAGCCCTAGCCCCAACCATAGCTCTAATCCTAACCCCAACCCTAACCCTAATCCTAACCCTAAACCCTAATCCCAACATTTACCCTAGCCCCAGCCCAAGCCCTATCCCTAGCCCTAATCCTAGACGTAACCCCAACCCTAACCCTAAACCCCAAACCCCAACCCTAAAGATAACCCTAACACAAACACAAACCCCTACACCTACCGCTGACTCTTACCCCTAACACTAACCCTAACCCTAATGCTAACATTAGCCTTAGCACTAGCCTAGCCCCAACTCTATCCCTAGCCCTAACCCTAACCCCTAACCATAAACCCTAAACCCAAACCCAACCCTAACCCAAACCTAACCCTAAACCTAACCTCAAGCCATACACCTTCCCCTACTCCTACCCCCTACCCGTAACCCTAACCCCTAATCCTAACCCTAACCCTAGCCGTAACCCTATCCCGAGCCCCAAACCAACCCCTAAACCTAATCCTAAACCCTAAAACCTAACACTAACCCCTAACCCTACCCCTAAAACTACACTAACCCTAAATCCTAAACCTAAACCTAACACTAACCCTAAACACTAACCCTAACCTTTTCCCCTAACCGTAGCCCTAGCCCCAGCACTAGCTCTTGCCCTAAAACTAACCCCAGCCCTAACGCTAACCCTAAACCATAAACCCTAACCCTAACCCCTGAAACTAGCCCTAACCCTAAACCTAACACTAACCCTAAGACTAACCCTAATCCCAAACCTAACCCTAACCTTAACCCCAACCTCAACCCGTAATCCCACCCTTACCCCTAACATTAACACTAACCCTAGTCCTAGCCCTATCCCTAGACATAGCCCTAGCTCTAAATCCCAGCCCTAGCACTAGCCCCAAACCTAACCCCTAACCCTAACCCAAACATAACCCTAACCCTAACACTACCCTCAACCCCTAATCCTAACCCTACCCCTACCCCTAACCCCAACACTAATGCCAACTGTAACCCTATCCTAACCCTAACCCTTAATCTAAACCTCTTCTTACCCTAACCCTAACAGTAACGCTAACCCTAACCCTTACATTAGTCCCAACCCAAACCCTAACCATGAACCTACTCTAACCCTATACCTAACCCTAACCCTAACCCCAATCCAAACACGAACACTAACACTAACCCTAACCCTAAACCTAAATCTAAACTAATCTTAACCCTAATCCTAAACAATAACATTAACCCTAACCCTAAAGCCTAACCCTAACCCTAACCCTAACCCTAAACACTAACCCTAACAATAACTTTGCTCTAGCAGTAGCCCTAGCCCTAGCACTAGCCCGGTCCCTAAACCTAGCCATATCCCTACCCCTAACCCTACCCCTAACCCCTAACCCTAACCCTTAATCCTAACCCTAACCCTAACACGAACGCTAACCCTAACAGTAACACTAACCCTAATGCTAACTCTAACCCTAAATCCTGACCCTGACCCTGACCCTAACCGTAACGCTAACCCCAACACTAACCCCAAACCCTAACGCTAACCTGACACCCTAACCCTAACCCTAACACTAACATCAACCCCTAACCCTACCCCGTCCCTAACCCTAACACTAACCTAAACCCTATCAACAACACTAACTGTACCCATACCCGTGTCTCTAACCCTAACCCTAAAAACTAACCTTAACCACAACCCTAACCCCTAACCCTAACCCTAACCTTAACCCTATCAACAACACTAACTGTACCCCTACCCCTACCTGTAACCCTAACCCTAAAAACTAACCTTAACCCTAACCCAACCTTAACCCTAACCCTAACACTAACATCAAAGACTAACTCTACACCTATCCCTAACCATAACCCTAAACCTAGCCCTTCCCTTATCCCTAACCCTAACCCTAACTCAACCAAAACCATAACCCTACCTCTATCCCTAACCCTAATCCTAACACTGAACCCTAACACTAACCCTAACCAGAACCCCTAACATACCACTTCCCTCAACCCTAACCCTTAACAATGAAACTAACCCTAACCGTAAACCCCAACTCTAACCCTAAACTAACCTTAACCCTAAATCCCAAACCCTAAATCTAACCCTATTCTAACTGTAACCCTAAACTTAAACCTTACCTACCCTAACCCTAACAGTAACACTAACAACAACCCCAACCATACCCTTACCCCTAAGCCTAAACTTAACTGTAGCCCTAGCCCCAGCTCCTAGCCCTAAACCTAACCTTAACCCTAACCCAACCATAACCCTAACCCTAACTCTTTCCCTCACCCTATCTTTAAACCATAAACCCTAACCCTAACCCAACCCTAAACCTAACTCTAACGCTAACCTCAAGGCCAACCCGAAACCTAACAATACCCTAAACCTAAACTTAACACTAATCCTAACATTAAGACTAACCGTAACCCTAACAATAACCCTAACCAATAGCACTCACCCTAACCCTAAAGCCTAACCCTAACCTGAACCCTAACCCTAACCCTAACCCTAAACCCCAAACCCCTTACCCCAACCCTAAACCTAACCCAAACCCCAACTCTAACAATAACCCTAACCCTAACCCCAACCCTAAACTTCTTCTAACCCTAACCCTAACAGTAACACTAACCCTAAACCTAACCCCCAACCCCAAACTAACCCAAAACATACCCTAACCCTAAATATAACCCTAATCCTAACACTAACCCTAACCCTAACAGTAACACTAAAATTCACCCTAATCCTAACCCTAAATTCTATACCTCCCTCTAACCCTAAACCTAACCCCTAACCCTAACCGTAACAGTAACCCTAACCATAACCATAACACTAACACTAACTCCTAACCCTAAGAGTAACACTAACCCCAACACTAATCCTAATCCAAACCCTGAACTCTAACACTAACCCTAAACCCCAACCCCAAACCTAATCCTGCCCTAACCCCAACGCTAACCCTAAACCCTAAAAACCTAACACTAACCCTAACCATAACCCCAAGCGTAAACCCTAACCCTTACCCTAACCCCAACCCTAGCCCCAGCCCTAGTCCTAGCACTAGCCCCAGGCGTAACCCCCAGCCATAGGCCCAACCTCAACCCTAACCCCTAACCCCAACCCCAACCCTAACCCATCCCTAACCCTAACACTAAGACTAACAGTAATCCTAACCCTAAATCTAACATTAACCTTAACCCTAACCCCAACCCGTAAGGCTAATCCTAACCCTAAACCTAACACTAACACTAACCCTAACCCTATACTCTACACCTTAATCCTAACCCTAAACCTAATCTACCCAAACGCTAAATCCTAAACCTAAACCTCACCCTAACCCTAAACCCTATCCCTAACTTTAACCTTAAACCTAAACTCTACACCCTAACCCTAACTCTAATCCAACCATAAACCTAACCCTAACCATAACAAAAAGTCCTAACTCTACCCCTACCCCTAGCCTTAACACTAAACGTAACCCTAACCTTAACCCCAGCACTATCCCAAGCTGTAACCTTAGCCCTAGCCCTAACCCTAACCCCTAACCCTAAACCATAAATGCTAACCTTAACTCTAACCCTAAAAACCCTAACCATATCCCTAACCCTAAACCCTAAACTCTAACCTTAACCCTGACCCTAACCCTAAACGCTAACCTATAACCCTAACCCCAACCCCCTAACCCTAACCCCAACCCTAGAACTAGCCCGAGTCGTAACCCTATCCCTAGCCCTACTTTAATCCTAACCCTAACCCCAACCCAAACCTAAACCTAATCCCAAACCATAACCCTATCTCTACCCCTATCCCTAACCTTAATGCCTAACCCTAACCCTAAACCCTAACCCTAACCATAACCCTAACCCTTAACCCTAACCCTAACCTCTAACATTAACCCTAACCTCTAACCCTAACACTAACCTTAACCGTAACCCAACCCTAACACTGACGCTAACCCTAACCCTAACCCACACATAGATTTAATTCTACCCCTACCCCTATCCTTAACCATAACCCTAACCCCTAAACCTACACCTAACCCTAACCCCTAACCCTAACTCAAACCCTAGCCCTAACACTAAACCCTAACCCCAACCCTAACACTAAACACTAAACTTAAACCTAATTTCTAACCCTAATCGCTAACCCTAATCGTAACCCCAACTCGTCTAAACCTAACTCTAACCCAACCTCTACCCCTACCCCTAACCCAATCGTAACTTTATCCCTAACCTTAACCACAAACCCTAAACCTACCTGCAACACTACCCCTACCCATAACCATAATCCTATCCCTAAACCATAAACCATAACACTAACCCTAACCCTAACACTAAACACTAACCCTTACCTTAACCCTAACACAACCCTAACACTAACCATAACCCTAACACTAACCACAACCCCGAAACCAACCCCCAACCCTAGCCGTAACCCTATTCTAACCATAATCCTTAACCTAACCCTCTATAACAATAAACCTAATAGTAACGCTAACCTTAAACCTAAAACTAACCCCAGTGACAACCCTACGCTAAACCTACCCTAACCCTAGCCCTAGGCCCTAACTCTAACTCTAACCCTAACTTTAACCCTAACACATATCCTAAACCTAAACTCTTTCACTAACCCTAACCATAAAAACTAACCATAACCCTAACCATAATCCCTAACCCTAATCTTAACCCTAACACTATCCCTAACCCTAACCCTACCCCTAACCCTATCCCTACCCTTAACTGTATCCGCAAGCATAACACTAACCACTAACCCTAACCCCAGCCCTAGCCCCAGCCCTAGCCCCAGCCCTAGCACTAGTCCCACTTCTAAACCTATCCCTAGCCCGAAACATAACCCTATCAGTAACCCTAACCCTAACCCTAAACCTAACCCTAAACATAACTCTAACCCCAACCGTAACGCTAAACCTAAACCCTAATCCTAACCCTAATCCTAAACCCTAACCCTATCCCTAACCCTAAACCAAACCCCTAACCCTAACCCTAACTCTAACCCTAACACCAACCCAAACCCTAACCTTAACCGCAACCCCAATCCCAAAGCTAACCTCAACCCCAAACCTAACCCCAATTCCAACCTTAAGGCTAACACTAACCCTAACCCTAACCCCTAACCCAAACCCCTAACCCCTAACCCTAACACTAACTCTAACCCATAACCCTAACCCTAAACCTAACCCTAAAACTGACGGTAACCCTAACGCTAACCCTAAACTTAAACCCTGACCCTGTCCCAGACCCTAACTCTAACCCCACCTCTAACCCTAACCCCTACCTCAACCCTAACCCTAACCCTAATCCTAACCACTAACCCTAACACTAACCATAAACCCTAACCCTAACCCTTAACCATAACCCTAACACTAACCCCTAACCCTAAAACTAAACCCTAACCCCAACCCTAACCATAACCCTAACTCACACATAGCTTTAACCCTACCCCTATCCTTATCCCTAACCATAACCCTAACCCCTAAACCTACACCTAAACCTAAGCCCTAACCCTAACTCAAACCCTATCCCTAACACTAAACCTAATCCTAACCCTAACACTAAACCCCAAACCTAACCCTAACTTCTAAACCTATCCCTAACCCTAACTCATGTAAACCCAACCCTAATCCTACCTCTACCCCTACCCCTAACCCAACCTTAACCTTATCCCTAACCTAAACCACTACCCCTATACCTACCTGCACCACTAACCCTACCCATAACCATAACCCTATCACTAAACACTAAACCATAACACTAACCTTAACCCTAACACTAAACACTAACCCTTACCTTAACCCTAACCCAAACCTAACACTAACCCTAACCCTAACACTAACCCTAACCCTAACACTAACCACAACCCCTAAACCTACCCCTAACCCTAGCCCCAACCCACCCTAACCATAACCCTAAACCTTACCCTCTATAACAATAAACCTAATAGTAACGCTCACCTTAACCCCAAACCTAACCCCAACGCCAACCCTAACCTAAACCTACCCTAACCCCAGCCCTAGGCCTAACTCAAACCCTAACCCTAACTTTAACCCTAACACATATCCTAAGCCTAAACTCTTCCCCAACCCTAACCCTAAACCCTAAACCCAAACCTAACCCTAACCTAACCCTTACCCTAACTCTATCCCTAAACCCCATACCTAAGCCTAAGCCCCAAACCTAACCCCTAACCCTAACACCAACCCTAACCCTAACCTTAACTCCAACCCTAACCCTAATACCAAACCCAACAGTAGCCCTAACCCCAACCCTAAACCTAAACCTAATCCTAACCCTGACAATAACGCTAAACCTAATGCTAACCCTAACCCTAAACCCTGACTCTGACCCCGACCCTTATCTTAACCCTTATCCTAAACCTAAACCTAACACTAACCCTAAACGTAATGCTAAACCTTAACCCTAACCCTAACCCTAACCCTAAACCAAACCACAACCCTAAGAATAACCCTAACCCTAACACCAACACTAAACCTAACCCTAACCCTAACCCCTAACCCTAACCCGAACCCCCAACCCTAAACTTAACCCTAACCCTAACCCTAAACCTAACCCTACCCCTACCTGAACCCTAACCCCAACACCAACCCTAACACCAACACAATCCCAACCTTAACAGCAACCACAATCCCAACCTAACCCCAACACTAACCCTAACCCATCCCCAACCCTAACCCTAATTCTAACCCTAACCTAACCTTAACACTAACCCTAACCCTAAACCTCTTCTAACCCTAAACCTAAGAGTAATGCTAACCCTAACATTATCCCTAAACCTAGCCCTAAACCCTAATCCTAACACTAAACCTATGAATAACTTAACCCTAACCCCAACTCTAACACCAACCTTAACCCTAACCCTAACCCTTACCCAACCCTAACACTAACCCTAACAATAACACTAACCACAACCCCTAAACCTACCCCTAACCCCGGCCCTAACCCTATTCTAGCCATAAGCATAAACCTAACCCTCTATAACAATAAACCTAATAGTAACGCTAACCTTAAACCTAAACCTAAGCCTAGCGCCAACCTTAACCTAAACCTACCATAACTCTAGCCCTAGGCCTAACTCGAACACTAACCATAACGTAAACCCTAACACATATCCTAAGCCTAAACTCTTTCCCTAACCCCTAACCCCAAACCCTAACCCCAACCCTAGCCATAATCCCTATCCTTAACCTTAATCCTAACACTATTCCTAACCCTAGTTCTAACCCCTAACCCTATCCATACCCTTTACTCTAACCCCAACCATAACACTAAACACTAACCCTAACCCTAGCCCTAGCCCCAGACCTAGCCCTAGCACTAGCCCTAATGCTAAACCTATCCCTAGCCCGGAACCATAACCCCAACACTAACCCTAACCCTAAACGTAACCGTAAACCAAACCCTAACCCAAAACCTAACCCTAACCAAAACCCCTAACCCTAACCCTAACACTAACCCTAACCTTAACCCTAACCCAAACCCCAACCCCTAAACCTAACCCTAACCCTAAATCTAAAACTAACCCTAACCCTAACCAAAACCCCAACCCTAAACTTAGCCCCAACATCAACCCTAAACCTAACCCCAACCCTAACCTAACCGTAACCCTAACCCGAACCCCTTACCCTAATCCCAACCCCAACCATAATCCCAACCCCATTCCCAACCCTAACCCCAAACCCAATCCCAACCCTAACCCAAACACCAACCCTAACCCCAAACCCAACTCTAACACTAACCCTAACCCTATCCTTAACCCCTAAGACGCAATCTTAACCCTAACCCCTACCCCTAACCCTAACAGTAACAGTAACCTCTAACCCTAACACAAACCCAAACGATAACGCTAACCCTAACGCTAACCCTAACCCTAAACCCTGACCCTGACCCTAACACTAACCCTAACCATAACGTTAACCCTAAACCCTAACCCTAAACCTAACCCTAAACCTAATCCCACACCCTAATCATAACCCCTAACCCTAACCCTGACACTAAATCCTAAAGATAACACTCACCCTAACCACTAACCCTATCCCTAACCCTAACCAAAACCCCTAACCCTAACTCTAACCCTTAACCTTAACCTAAACCTAACCCTAACCCTAACCATGAACCTAAACCAAACCCTAAACATAACCATAAACATAACCCTAACCCTAACACCAACCCTAATCCCAACTCGAACCCTAACCCCAACACCTACCCTCACGCCAACTCTAACCCTAACCCCAACCCTAACCCTAATCTCAACCCCCAACCCTAACCAGAATCACAATCCCAACCCTAACCCGAACCCGAATTCCAACCCTAACCCCAACCCCAACTCTAACCCCAACTCCTACCCTAACCTTAACCATAACCCCAACCCCAACCCTGAACCTAAACCAAACCCTAACCATAACCATAAACATAACCCCAACCCTAACAACCACTCTAACCCTAACCCTAACCTTCTATAACAATAAACCTAATAGTAACGCTGAACTTAACCCCAAACCTAACCCTAACCGAGACCCTGACCCTGATCCTAAACCTAACCCTAAACCTAACACTAACCCTAACCGTAATGCTAAATCAAACCCTAAAACTAACCCTTGCCCTAACCCTAACCCCTAACCCTAACCCCTAAACCAAACCCCAACCCTAAGCCTAACCCTAAGCCTAACCCTAACAGCACCCTAACCCTAACCCCAACCACAACCCTAACCCCTAACCCCACCCCAACCCTAACCCTTACTCCAAACCTAACCCTAACCCTAACCCCTAACCCCAACCCCAACCCTAACACCAACA